>CACSLK010027752.1:15099651-15109985 GCA_902706635.1 Striga hermonthica | reverse complement strand
AAAAAAAAAAAAAAAAAAAAAATAGAAGAGTACGATCCACCTGATGAAACGCACCATAAAAAATGTGAGCCTAAATACAATTTAGTAAAGTTTTATCTCAAAATTAATCGATGATGGAGGAGTAGCTAGGCTTATATACTAAATTTATTTTTTCCATAGAATCAATGTGGTCAATTCAAAAGTAATATTTCAACTAAAAAGTTGAATGTAATTTATTTGCCAAATATTTTACTTATGTATTGCAACATTTAGAGTGTAATAATTTTATTGACGTTTGGGTTTATAACAAATAATTTAAAACTTTAAATCAACTCTTATTAAAAAAAAAATAAAAGTAACAATATTTATGTTTTAATGTTTGTCAAACTAATTAAGACAATGGATAAATAGTCAGTGTGGGGGTTGTAATTTTAAAATAATGTTTCCCTACCCACGGTGAGCACGTATTAATATGTCCACCGCTTACGTGGCATGCACACATTGGTGATGTTAATATGTTTAAAAAAATACATCATCAATGTGTGTATGACACATAAGCGGTGGGCATATTACCATATGCCCACCGTGGGTAGGGGAACATTCCTATGTAATTTTATATGTCGAATTGATTGAGTAACAGATGACGTCATGCTAATTACTATTTATAATTTTTATCTAACGTTGGAAGTTTGGAACATAAAACAACAGGCTCAAGCCGCTCAACAACTCCTACTATTTTCAATTATAGCAGTAATTGTCTTTAATTTTTTTTTTTATTAATGAAATTTATTAGTTCTTAATATAAATTTTTGATAAATAATTAGCAGCAGATGGTAGATTCCAAGTATAAAACCAATAATATAAATATATTATATAAGGTACACTTATTTACAATATAGGCCTAACAAATTTATTAGGACAATTAATTACTATTAATTTAACCACAGTGGTTGATCTAAAATTACTAAATGTACAATTTTCCAAGTTTCTAATTTATAAGTATTAAACTTGTTTTATTATGAATTAATATTACTAATAAATAACTAATACTTCGTTATAAACTAATTGTATAAAAATTAATACTAAATATAATTAAGAGTAGCATACAAAAATATATATTATTCACAAATTAGTCCATCATATATTTTCAGACTACTCATATTTGAAGGCCTTATAATTTTTAATTTTTTATTTTTGGTTTTGGAATAAATAATAGTCATTCAAAATTAATATATAATTTCATTTGCCAAATATTTAATCAATCTTAAATTATTAACCAACCTCCAGATGATCACAACTAGGGTTGCAAACAAGTCGAGCCGAGTGGAGCATTGGCCCTATCGATCTTGATTGAGTTTTTTTTCTAGCTGCTCGAGCTCGACTCGATATAAAATTAGAAATAGCTCGAGCTCGACTCGAAATCAAAATGCTCGAACTCGGCTCGAAAGTTTTTAAGTGGAAAGGTAAAATTACGATTAAGCACATATGCTAATATATATAAGGGGTATTTTAGTAATTTAACGTGTATCTCGAGTCGCTCGACAAAATAAAATATGGGCTGGAGCTGCTCGAGCTCGACTCGAGTTCAGTCAAACTAGAGCTCGAGTCGAGCTTTGACTCGAGCGCTCGCTAGCGGCTCGCAAGCAGCTGGTTTGCAGCCCTAAGAGCATCTCCAACCGATACTCAAAACCCAAATTATGCAATAAATTTACTCCAACCGAGACTCAAACCCAAACTCAAAATGGGTTTTTTTTTTTTTAAATTTTGGTCTCCATAAACGCAAATATGCGTTTTTCCTATTCACCAACGCATTTGTTTTGTAAAATTACAATATCACCCCATATTACAAATGGCCATGGATATTTCTTTTTATTTTGTTGTAAAAATATGTAACTAATTTTTATTTCATAGTGGATATGAAGCCTATTAATTTGCATCAGGTATGGATTTCTACATAATATATAATATATATTTATATATATATATATGTGAATTTCTAGATACTTAGTTTTATTTATATGAAATGTAATAATTAGATATTGTTTTGGAAACTCAATTTAATTATCAATTTAAAAAGTGGTTGGAAATATATTTATATGATCCTTCGAAAACATTTTTTGAAGTTAAATAAAAAAATTAATTTTAAATATGTATTTCAATATTTTGTAGGTGTACATATTGCCAATCTATAATTTATTATTATATATTTTTTAAAATTGAATATAAGATAATTTTAAGTCTAATTTGAAAACTTATTAAATATGTGGGTGTTATTGAAAATGTGCAAAAGTTGATGTGAGAGAATATTTCGAGAATATTCTTTTGAGTTTGAGAATGAGTTGATCGGTTGGAGAAGAATTACTGTTTGATGTGGCAAATACTGCAAAATGAGTTTGAGAATGAGTTTTTCGATTGGAGACGGTCTAATCACAACAATACAAAATATATTTTATACTAGTAGATATCCTGTGCACATGCACAGATGTACATAAAATATTATAAATAATATTTGAGAATTTAATATTAAAATTCTAGATATTAAACACATTACATTTTAAAAAATGTGATCATTAGGAAAAATAAATTAACGATTTTATTATTATGAACAATTGTTTATTACCATTAGATAATAGCAGTTTGATTATTATTATTATTATTATTATTATTATTATTATTATTAAAAAACAATTGTTTATAAGCTTCTAAAGTTGTTTGATTGTGCTATTAAAACAATTTACTAATTATTTTTAAAGAAATTTTTTCATGAGATACAAAAGAAAAAGATAATATTGATGTTAATATAAATAACTTGAAACAATTGTTTATAATTATGTAATTTATATTTATTGTGAATTATTATTAGTGTTATTAGCAATAACTATTATATAATATAATAGAAAAATACATGGTTACACTTAATAGGATGTGCTAATGTGAGAAGTAAAAAAACATTAATGATAAATTTTGTAACTGAAAATAGAGGGAAAATTTTAGAGGTTTTATTAAATAGATAAATTAAATGCTAAGCTAGCAATTATATATATATATATATATATATATATATGTATATACATATATATATTTTAAAAAAACAATTGTTTATAAGATTCTAAAGTTGTTTAACTATGCTATTAAAACAATTTACTAATTGTTTTTAAAGAAATATTTTATGAGATACAAAAGAAAAAAATAATATTGATGTTAAAATACTTAATTTGAAATAATTATTTATAATTATGTAATCTATATTTATTGTGAATTATTATTAGTTGGTATTAGCAATAACTATTATATAATATAATAGAAACATACATGATTACACTCATTAAGATGTATTAATGTGAGAAGTAAAAAATATTAATGACAAATTTTGTAACCGAAAATGGAAAAAAAATTTTATAGGTTTTATTAAATGTTTTATTAAATGCTACATACCAGCAATTATATATATATGGATTAGTAAAATTTTCATTTTCCAATAAATTTGGTGAGAAAGTCAAATCTAAAAGGCCAACTTGGAAAGATTTTAAAAGCCAAATAAATACAAAATAAAAAGATACAAAAAATAAAATAAAAAAATATAAGAGAGAGAGAGACAAAAATCCACCCTTGTCAACAGCCCACTGGAATTCAAACGAAGCCCATGGTTTTCTTTTTCTTAGTACTATTTTGGTCATAACAAACGGTATAAAGAATCTTATCACCTTTTCATCTCCATTTTTTTTTTTTTTTTTTTTTTGTTATACAAATGCGAATAAATGAAACAAATCACATCTTTCTGCAGAAAACTGCTAATCATCGGTACACAGTTTTAGTATAGAATCCGAGGAAAAATCATGTCGGGTGTCCGATTATACGCATAGAAATAGAAAATTTTCGCTGTTTTCTGTAACCTTTCTCTTGAATTCCTCTGTTTTTTTCCTGGGTTTGGGAAAAAGATAGGACCTTTGCTCTATTTATTCACCCTAACGAGATTTTTGCTGGGACCCGGTTCGCAATTTTTCGTTGTAGCTTGAAATTTCTGTACTGATTTTGTGCCGGTGTACTTTCTAATTTCATCACTGTCAAGAACTGAAAAGGGTCCGTACTTTTTTTTTTTTTTTTCTCTCTCTCTCGAAAATTCTGGATGAAAATGGGGATTGAGCAAAACAGGAGTAGCGGGAAGAATAAGGTTAGCAGCGAATCGAGGAAAAACAAGCGGAGACAGAGGAAATCGTCGCAGGTTCAAAGGCTGTACGAAACTTGCAGGGAGGTGTTTGATGATTGTGGGCCCGGAATCGTGCCGGCGCCGGAGAAAGTTGAAAAGCTTGCAGCTGTTTTGGGTACTGATTGCTTTTATTTTTTTATCTTTATTTATTTCAAGCCCGTTTTTGGTTTTCCAGTTCGTGTTTACTTGAATGTGTGTGATGAATTACTTGGTTGAGTTAAAAAAAAATTGAATCTTGATGGTGGCATTTGAGTGAGAGGTTTTACTGTGTTTGTGTTTTCTTTGTTTTATAGCTTTCTTTTTTTATTTGGTCAATGTGGGATTGACAACTTGTTTTTAGCTGTTTTTCAAAAGGGTTTCTTTTGAATTCTTTTAGTTATGGCTAGTGTTAGGCCCGAGCTATGAATGTAGCACAAGGTACAACACCTTCAAGCTGTTCTTTGCGAGGTTGGGCTTTAAGTATCACTGATTTTATAGCTGTCAACATTTTTCGGTGCTTGAGTTTCTATGCTATTCGAGGAATAATGCCGTTTAGTTCATGCGTCTATTCTAACCGAGCAATTCACTTTACCGTAGTTCAGTTTGAGCGATTTCTCGGTATTTCTGCATTAAACTATGCAATTCTATGAACTCATGAGATACAACACTCTAGTATAGCAAGTGGTTAATATGAAACTTCCTTTCTTTTGGTATTCCGTTTATGATAACATTTCGCTCGTTTTTCGTTTCGAAATGTAGTCCTTATATTTAAACTAAAACTCTAGAAGAATTTCGTGTTCTGGCAAAGTAGGCTTTCGAAATATATCATCGATAATGTTACTCTCTGTGCTTAATGCTATTCAAGATGATATATTTCCTTGGTTTCATGTTTTGTATTTCAAAAATTTTTAATCCATGCAGATGAGATGACCCAAGCCGATTTGGGCATACGGCCCGATATGCCCTTTTTCAGCAGCAAACGAGCCCCGATCATAACATACTTGCAACTCCACGAATGTGAACAATTCTCCGTATGTAAACTAAAGGATCTCCTCAATCCAAAAGAACCCTCGTTTTTTTTTTCTTTGTGATTTATTTTGATCTTGAAATAATTTTCACAGATTGGTATCTTTTGCTTGCCCCCAAAAAGTGTCATTCCACTCCATAACCATCCAGGGATGACTGTTTTCAGCAAGCTTCTATTCGGGACAATGCACATCAAATCTTGTGACTGGTCGAGCGAGTTTGATATCACTAATGACAGCCCAGCAACAGCTACACTTCCGAAAAGTACACTGTTGTTTGAATCTAAGGGTTGATAGTACTTATTATCACATAATGTGTCGAAACTGGCTTGCTTTAATCAAGATTTAACAGATATATAAGTATAAATTAACATAAATGTATAAAAGAAAAAGATTATTCATCCATCTAATTTAATATTTTTTTTTCCTCGAAGGCCATCCGAATAACGAACTACGATTGGCTAAGATTAAAGTCGACTCGGATTTCACAGCTCCTTGCAAGACTTCTATCCTATACCCAGCTGAAGGTGGCAATATGCACCGATTCACTGCCAAGTCAGCATGCGCAGTGCTCGACGTGATTGGCCCTCCGTATTGCGATCCTGAAGGCCGCCATTGCCAGTATTATTCCGAGTTCCCGTTCGCCAGCTTATCAGGTATTCAAACAAATTAAGGGCGTGCTTGGATACAAATATATGTGCTCAAAACGAGTTTTTTTGTTAATCAGTGTTAATTTTGAAAAAGATGGTATGACAAGTTGTTAGTAGAATTTGTATTTATATTAAAATAATATTTAAAATAAAATAATTAAAGTTGATTTGATGAGAAATTAAAAAATAAGATGATCTGAACTGATGGTTATGTAAAATTATGTTAATAGATGAATAGTGAATTAAAGTTGATGTGATGTGTAAAAATGATTGATTGATATTATTTAATTATATTGATAGTATTCAGGATTGGGTTGAGTTGAATAAAGTTGAGTTAGATTTTAAACGAATGTATCGAGTATGAATTGAAAAAATTTGTAAGCAGAAACACCCTCTAAAACTCGTTATCTTTTTTCCTTTTCAAGTTTTTTTACGGTGGAAAATAGTAAAATAGCTTTTTTCAAATTTTACGTTTTTGAGTAACAGGAGATAACGAGAAGAAGAAAGAGGGTTACGCGTTGCTTAAGGAGAGGGAAAAACCGGAGGATCATATAGTCGTTGGGGCACCGTACAATGGACCAAAGATAGCGAAAAAGTGAGGCAAGACTGCAAATTTTTTTTACCCTTTTTGGGTCTTTCTTTTGTACTTCTTTCCGTTAAAACAGGGTGATTTTGTACATACTTTTCAAACAGAGAAGAAAAGGAAAGAAAAGGAAAGAACAAACAACGCGCTACACTTCATTTTCCATATGCACACCAGAGTAATTTCGAGTACATTATTCAATGAAATTAATCGTGAGAAGATCATCTATTTGTTTTTTTTTTTTTTCTTTTCTCGCTCTAGTTTTTCATCGATTGTGGATGAATAGTAAATAGGTATATAGTTTCATAATATCGATCGGATTTTGATTCTTGAGGCCCGAACATGAAAGTATATTGTGTATAAATAGCTTATATCTAACTCGCGATTTTGGCTCGACATTCTTATTTGTCCTTCAGATTAGGATATTCGTGATTCTAATGTTGCCTTCGAAGAATATTTCACTATGATCCACCGTGTAATTTCCGATCGAATTATGGAATAGCTTTGTTGTGATTCTCATAGGATGATTATCATATTTAAACACAATTTCTTACATATTCAAAAGTAGCTTTTTAAAAGTCTTAGGTCTGAAAATGGCACATTATATGTTGGAACACCAACTTTTGACTTAAAGCTTTTGTTTTATAATTTCGTCAAAAGTGAGGTAACATGATAACAAAGTATATAGTATAAATTAATGGGAAATGATACTTATGGAATCATTCTGTCGGGATTTGTAACTGTTAGATCATCACGAAACCGTTGTGGATAGTTGATTTAACAGTTACAAACCCGACGAAATAATTTCGAAACGAGATTGTAAAATCTTCCTAAAGTAATATGAGATTGGAAAATTGGGATCTCTGTATACGTCATGACCGTGTCTAGTTAATTAGTACTTAGTTATTCGTAAAACATAAACTAATTATTAATAATTAATTTAATGACGTATTATCACATCCTAACAACCATGATTAAGTCTTAACCAAGTACAGCCTGAAAATCTCCACGTTCGAATTATAGTCAAACGCGTAGGATAATTGACTAATTGGGTTTAACACTGTTGATTAATCACAAAATTAACAATTGGCTTCTATTAAAAACTGAAAATAATTGAATATTTTATTTTATTATGCATACGTACGTAGTTTAATGGGACAAATTAAGTACCTTCATCAAATACTTAATTAAACTACACTTAATTGGATCAAAAAAATAATTATGTATTCAATATAGACATTATATATATTTGCAAGTGTTTCACGTTACCTTATTGTTATTCCATCTTTTTCTTTTTCCAGAAATTATTTTCCCTTATTTATTTATTTTGGTACAAATTTTTCCTATTTTTTATTTGACTGTATAACAAAGTACGGTCTTTGTAGTTGTTAACCGAACATAGTAAATAATTCAGGAGACTTTTAATTTGAAGAAGTGCATTGACTTAGAAAGTTGACCTAACCTTCAATTTTTTTATAATTATTTTTATTTTTTTCTAATAATATCATGTCCGGTTCCGACCCGGCCTCCATATTTTGCCGGTTGAACGGAAACCTTGGTCATGCGGGTTGGTTCCGATTCTTCATTTTTCTTTTTTGGCCCTGGCAATTTGGGCTTGGCCGGGTCGAGTTACGCACAAAAAAAAAACTACAATTCCAACAGCAAAAATTTCCGTTGGAAATTCCAATGAATATTCCAACAAACTTAATTTTATGTTGGAATAAGTGTTGGATAGTTGAGGAATTCCAACAGATTTTTTCCGTTGGAATAGTTGTAGGAACTTATTTCCATAAGATTTTCCGTTGGACATTTGCTATTCCAACGGCCGTTTTTCCAACGGATTTTTATACGTAGGAATATCTGTTGGAATAGCTATTCCAACGGAAATATAAAAAATTCCAACGGAAAATTTCTGTTGGAATGTAAGAGTTTTTTTTTTGTAGTGACGGGTTGAAAAAGCGGATCATAGTTGATTTAATTTTTTTAAATATAACTCGACGGTTCAATGAACTGTCGGGTCTGGCCGGTCCACTCGAATCGGCCCACGGTACATAAAGAAAGCATTTTGCTGCTTTCTTATGTAAATTGTTAAAAAGAGATTTGAACGAGTTCAGTTCACATGCACCTCAGATTTCTGATTCAATTTTTTCGAACTATTACTATATTCTTGCCTACATATAAATACTTTGTGCTCCATAAATAATGGGATAATTATGATCATAATCATGCTCTTTTTTTTCATAAAATATTAGTTTCACTGTTTCATTGACATATTTTACTCAATTTTTTCCAGATTTATTCTTATTTTCCTATAACTATGTACTCATACATGTGCAATGTGTATTTATTGTAGGACACGTGTGATAAGGATGTTGTCATCGACCCTTCCGAGCCCGAGGATACGACGCCCTTAGACAAAGGAAAAAGGTGTGTGAACAGACGGGACGTGCCTGGGGTCGTAGGAAAGGGACGCGAACGCGCGTGAAATAACGCGCGTAGGGCGAATGCGCGATGCGTGGGCCGGCGGTGCGCATTAACCAACTGACGAGGCGCGCGGGGAAGAAGAACCGAGCAAAGGAAGGTTCGCATGAGAGGATGCGGTGGAGCGACGCTGAGTACACGACAAAAGGTTCGAGCGCGTCGCGAGGGTCGACGAGCGACTGGAAGGGACGCACGGAGGTTAACAAGAGCGAGAGGTACGATTCGCGAGTGAGTACACGAGTAGAGGCCGACGTGCCGTTCAACCGCGGGCAAGGGGATACGCGAGGAAGCAGGCACGCGCCGGGCGCGACGAACGAGCACGCGTCGGGAGTGATAGGCGACGCGTGGGGAGCAGGCGCGGCGATGCCTCGGACGACAAGGAGTAGCACGCAGTTGGGGTGAGGATTCTGGATGGAGTGCGGCGCAAGGAAACACGATTACCTTAGCATATTAGAACTTAGATTTAGATTATGAGATTTGAATAAAGGTAAGTGCCTAATTAGTTATTTGGTAAGTCTTTGACTTTATATATCTAGTTGCCTTAAGAGTTTATTCTATTTCTATGAGTTTAGAGTTCTAGTTAGCATATGATTAAACTTAGTTAACCTCTATAAATACTACTCATTGTTATTCAATTTTATCCTTGAAGAATTAATAAGAAAAATCGTTCGCAAGAGCAAATATCGTGTGATTAGAATTCGTGAGAATTTTTTCATACAAACCGAGTTTAGTAAGGATTAACACCCGAGCTATCTCAAAACCGTGAGAAGATAAGGAGCAATCCGAGTCATCCACACCTATCGCCGAGAAGGAAGCCCTGGCAAAGCGACTTTCGAAGCAAGTCGAGTTGAGCGGATATACCATCTTCATCAACGTGTCATGCCGTTTCATAGCATAATCAACAAATATACATATTTTTCCAACTAAAATGGCATACACTAAAAAACAATACATGTAAGATTATAACATTTCATAACCTAAATATGTTTTTTTATTAAAACAACATGGCATGCCGTCTGTATTGTTGTTTTAATAAAAATGCATACTTATTTTATAAAATGTCATAATTTTGCTTATGTTATTTTTAAAAATATGGCATTTTAGAAAAAAAAAAATAGAAAAATATATGATTATCTAACTATTAAAACGGTCTAAAATCAGCCTTATTGTTTAAGAGATTGTGGTGGATTATTTATGATAATTTTGAAATAAAGATGATAATTAGTGCAATCATATGCCATATTAAGCGTAGACTGCCGCATAATACGTTCCCAGCTACAAAGTCCACAATATCCCATCTGTCACCATTTGTTTTTCAAGTGTTCTTCTGATCCAAACTTCCTTAATATATTGCAATAAAAATATAA
Source organism: Striga hermonthica (assembly GCA_902706635.1). NCBI lineage: Eukaryota > Viridiplantae > Streptophyta > Magnoliopsida > Lamiales > Orobanchaceae > Striga > Striga hermonthica. The sequence continues at coordinate 15,099,714 of CACSLK010027752.1, read as the reverse complement.
CATATCATCTTAACCCAATTATATATAAAAATTCAACCAAATTGTCATAAAAATTTAACCTAT
>CACSLK010027752.1:15015202-15026873 GCA_902706635.1 Striga hermonthica | reverse complement strand
CTAAAATGGGGAACAACCTAAGTTTTTGGACTAACTTTTGAGAGTTTTTTGACCAAATTTGGATCGGCCTAAGTTAGTGGACTAAAATGAGAAACAACCTAAATTACTGGACTAAAATTGCAATTTTCTCAAAATAATTTTGTTCCAAAAAAAAAAAGAAAGAAAGAACAAGAGCAATTACTCAAATATATGTGTTTGATAAACCAATAAGCTAGCTCTTATAGCTTATTTGATTAACTTATAAGTTTCCTGTATTTAAATAAGCTCCGTTTGGTAGGACGAGCTTATTTAAAAGACTCGAGCTTATTTGATAAGCTTCTTTTGGTAAATTTTCAAATAAGCTCGTTGAAATTTTTATTTTAGTTATCTTATCAACTAAAACATTTTATTACATAAGCTAGCTTTTCAGCTATAAGTCATATAAACTATAAGCTCAAAATTTACTAATAAGCTATAAGGTATCTTATCAGCTATCAGCTAGTTTTACCAAACATAATCCTAATAACTTAGATCATTTGAATTTCCACAAATCACATATATAGAAAGACAATGCATCATGTATATTCATTAACATTTATCCAACAATGGAACAATTTGATTCACAAGCTTATTGATGATCAAATTTATATATATATATATATATATATATGTATATATATATATATATATATTTTGTTAGTCAAATTTATACCTATCTTTTATCCTTATTACTTTCACTTATATTTTTTTTAATAATGTAAAATTTTAATTAAAAAATACATATATATATCATAAAAAATTATAATTTGCCTAATCGTTAAATCCGTCTAACAACAACCAAACCGAACCATATTTGAACAGACCATTATATACGAAGTTCTTCATTTAACTTTTTTTTTTTAATTTAATTTGGGAGCTAAAATTTACATTCCTTCTATTTTAGAGCTGACATCCTTACAGATAAAATAATTTGTAATTTTCACCACAGAAGGATTAGTACTATAAGTACCTTTGATAGGGAAAGCATATCATGTAGTTATAATAGTCCATATAATTAAATGACCATTTATTCATTTTATATATATATATATAAAAAAAAAAAAATATGGTGTAGCAAATGTGGGGATGTGATTTCTCAACTTGGCTTAAAAAGTTAATGTAATGTGTTAGTTAATGTACTAACAAAGTGGGCCTTTGTGTGTATGTCTCAATATACAAGACCATGTGATCAAATATCATCTCTAAATTAATAATAACCATCCATCAATACAATATTTTCTTGTCACATATATATTTGTGTCAAATATATATTGTCCAAAATATATAATTTGATTTTCTTGCACATATTAATACTAAAAAAAAAGATTACTATATTAAAGCCATTTTTGACAAAGGAAAATATAATTGGAGATAATTTATAGGACACTTGTATGCATATTTGTCATTTTTTTTATTGTGTGTGTATGTTATTCTTGTTATTATTATTTTGCCTCTTTTCTCTTTATTGTATGTGTCTTCAATTTTTTGCACATATTAATAAAGTGATAAAAGACCATAATAAAAAAAAGTCACATGTATTTTCATTTTTTTTATTTGTGTGTGTATGTGTGTGTGTTATTCTTATTATTATTTTGCCCCTTTTTCTCTTGGTTGTATGTGCCTTCAATTTTGTGTTGTCATTGTTGTAATTATTATTATAATATTTCTCCTGTTTTTTTGGTTTATTTGTGTCAGATACGATGCAAGTTGATTCGTCTTAAACATAGGCAATTAGGCATACATACATGAGTTCGATCAAAACCCAAAAAGGAGGGTATTTATATATCCAGAAATGTTATAGTTTTGTTACGGAATCATTTTGTCAGAATTTATAACCGTTAGATCATTATTTAACCGTCCGGAATAGTTGATTTAGTGGATACAAACCCCGACGGTATGGTTTCGTAACGGGACTATAGCATCTCCCTTATATATATCAACAATCTCTCCAATCTATTATTCCAGCTGAGCCTACGTGGCTGCTTCTGGTGCTTCGAAATTCTATGTGGCAAAATTACATGTTTCGTTATTAGGTTTGAGTAAATTTTAATTTAATTCCAAACAAAAAATAATTAGGTTCGGATTACCATAAATATGTTTATTATTTATGGTCATGTTACATGTATTAATTGCATTTTAATATCATTCCTTATTATAATTATTGAATTGTATATATATATATTTTAAAAGTTAATAACTTTTGTATTTTTTATCAGTTTTACATATGTAATATATCAAATTAATCTTCTTTTGATGAACTTCGATTTAACATTCATATTGTATGTATAAAAAAAATAATTTATATTTATCGTTACAACAATAATAAAATTATTTTTAATATTAATTAGAAAAATAAAATTGTTTATCAACTAATATATTTATATTTCAAGTAGTTATATGATATAAGTTATAAAAATAAATATAATATAACACATGTAAGTCATAAGTAACACATATCATTCTAAAATATATAATAATATATTTTTTTTTTGTAAAAAAGTAAACTAAATTTAATATAGTCTTCTTTCATTAATTTTAAAATTGAAGAATAATTTTATAACAACCACCCGTGTATTACACGGGTATTGTACTAGTAAATATATATATATATATATATATATATATATATACAGATATTTGCTACTCTTATAGTCTTTATCAACACAACTTTCATGATCTAAAAAAAAATATTCCGGATAATTTGAGATTGAGACAATGTGTGGATATACTATTTTATGAACAATGCTACATATCTATATATATATAATTGTTGTCATACAACATTTAATAAAACCTAATTAATAAAATCTCTATTAATTTTCCCGCCCATTTTTTCAATTAATGTAGAACTGTTACATTTTATTTTCACGCTCATTTTTTTCAATTAATGTAGAACCGTTACATTTTACATTAGTAAAGTGTAGTAATAATTTTAAACTAATTTATTCACTACTAACACTAATTGATTACAATTTTACATTAAATAGTATGTGAAAGTTACATACTTATAAAAAATTGTATAACAATTTTTTTTTTTTTGTTTAAAATACTTTCTCTAAATAAATGAAATATTTTTGTCTTTTTAAGCGATTTTTATCTAATATTAATTAATTGACATGAGTGTCATAATTAAACACCTTAAAATCACATAAACAATTATTATAACAATGATAAAAATAATTATTATATTTTTCTAACTAATTAATTGTATGGTCCGTAAATTACTAAATTATATTATCTATTAAAATTTATGGCATCAATATAAAGATTCATACATAAGTTAAATAATTTATATTCGCATTACACATTTGCATATAGTCAAAATGTAAAATGTAATACATCAATTATCTAATATAATTTTATATATTGTATACATACATATAATATATAAATTTTTATTTTTCTTTATGCATGTGCACATGATGAATACTAGTATATATATACATAATATTCTCGTACAAAAAATATGGTCATGCATTTAGAATGAAAAAGTGCACTCAACCACACTTTACATATACATTAGTATAAATTGTTCTACTTTTATATGAAAATTATTCTTCCACGAGAGATAAATAATATGTTGAAAATACTTTGGGAAAAAAAATCAGAATTATAAATAAAATCAAAGAATAATGCATTACAACCTTAAACTTAAACTAAAAGTTCAATAGAATGAAAAATGTTTTTGTTTTGATATTCTAAATAACCCTTTATGTGTCACAACATGTGGTTATGCTTTATGCCTTCAAGATTATTCTAATGTGTATTGTGATTGATCGATATACACATCATTAAATAATACGAGAAAAGATAAATTAATCTATACTTATATAAAGAGTCATACTATTTATTAAAATTAATAGCAAAAAAATAGGTCAACATTTAATGCAACACATGAGTAGTAGTTTCATTATTTTTCTTATTTTTTCTTTAAAAATCATACAATTTAATTTATATACACTTTAATATAATCATATAATTTATTTTATTTTTCTTTAAAAATATGCTTTAATATATATATATACTACTTTTTGTAATAAATTTGAATATAATGTGTTACTTAAATATCTAAATAATTTAAAAATTCAAATGTTTAAATTAATTGATAAATAATTTATAAATCTTTATTTTATTTAAATATATGTAATTTTATTTAAAATAATTTTAAAAATGCCCAAATTTTTATTAAGAAAATCGTATCGATTCAACCAGTTCAACCGACTGGTGTTGACGGATTTAATAGAAAATATTTTATTCAAGTGAACTAGATTGATTGTAAACAGGTTCTCGGTCCATCCGGTTAGACTGTGTCCAACACGGTTTCACTACAAAAAAACACTACAATTCCAACAAAAAATTCCAACGGCAAAATTTTCCGTTGGAAATTCCAATGAATATTCCAACAAATTTAATTTTATGTTGGAATAAGTGTTGGATAATTGAGGAATTCCAACGGATTTTTTTTGTTGGAATAGCTATATGAATTTATTTTCATAGGATTTTCCGTTGGATATTTGTTATTCCAACGGCCGTTTTTCCAACGGATTTTTATACGTAGGAATATCCGTTGGAATAGCTATTCCAACGGAAATATAAAAAATTCCAACAGAAAATTTTCGTTGGAATGTAAGAGTTTTTTTTTGTAGTGTTTAATTTAAAAACCATAGGTAAATCTTGATTAATTTATTTGTATATTTAATTTGTAACACAATCGTAATATTATTTTCTCGTGCATCGCACGGGCCACGCACTAGTTCGTAATTGAACCCCAAATAATCATGTAATTAATTAATAATAAACTTGAAATCCACTACTAACAAGTATATAGCTCAATCTGCAAGAGACGTACATATTGATATGATATCGTACGTTTTTAATAAAAATGAGAGTTAGAAAAAAATTCTTCCTCACTACTTCTTACTCCATTTTCTTTTCTAAATTTCAATAAATTATTTTTATGTTGTGTTGTACTATTTAACTAAGACTACAAACGAATCAAACGACTCCCAATTAGTTCGCGAATGCTCGAGCCAATGGTCAACTCTGGCTCGAGTTTGATCGAGTTCATATTGAGCTCGAGCTCAAACATGTAGTTTATACGTTTGAGGGTTTGACAAGCCTTTAAAATATACGCATTATTACCTAAACTTCTTTAATTAAAAATACATTCTTAATTAAAAATCCGAGTTGAACTTGGGCGAAATTTGAGCCGATCCTAAGTATTTGAACATTTTTTATCGAGTCAAGTCAAAGTTGAACTTCAGAATGCTCGACTCGTCAAATTCTAACAGCTGTTGAAAATATTATGCCAAACTTGGTGTAACACAATGTGTGTTAATTACAACGGGAACCTATGAACTGAATATGATGATTTCAGTTCTTACAAAATGAACTAAAACAGAATCGAAATTACAAAAGAGAAGCGGAAAAAATGCCGAGGCGATTGCTCTTTCCGCAAGACGAAAATGCCCCGTATAGTGCTGACGGGTACAGACGTCTCGTCCCCAAAGATACAACGGCTTACGTCTCGAACGCTGTAGCACACCAGAATTCGAGCTCCGACGAACTGGAATGAAGTCGAGAACAGAGCAGTATGATATGATGCGTGAGGCTTTGAGAATAATCCAGAGTGCATGAAATGTTGTGTATCTTTCTCTGCAGCTCTAAGTCCTATTTATAGGACTTCCACCATTTGAGGGAATGTAAACAGTCATATCTGCCACTTAAGGCAGAGATAAATGGGCAGAAACGTTTTAGGTGTTACTACACCATTAACCAGGTGTTAACACCATTAACCAGCCATTAACCTTCCACCTGAACAGTCAGGTGTTACATTTCACATGAAAGGTCATGTGTCCAGATTCATTGTACCTGGAGAGGTCTCACTCGGGTTGGGTCAAAACCCGAGTCCAAATCCAAATTGAATTTTTCAGTTGGGCCTAAAATTGCAAATAAATTTGTAGCAAAAAGATATATAGTGAAACCAAGAACCAAGGACCAAGGCCCAAGGCCCAAGTCCCAAGTCCCAGGCCCAGGCCCGGGCCCGGGCCCATGCGCGTGTGGCCGAAAACAACACCAACACTTGGTGCATAGCTTTGTGCTTGTTGTAACCTCTCTAACTCTCTTTATTATAATAAAGAGAGTTAAACTCATTTAAGAGTCCAATGTGGGAGTGACTCTTGACCCTTCAAATCCCACAACCAACGTTTTACGTGCCATTTTATGGCTAACTTTAACAATTTATTTCTCACTCACCGAAAATCAATTTTGAGAAAATAAATATACCACGAGTATCTACTCGGAACGTATAATTTTTCTACAATATTTAATTCAACTCAAATTAAATATTTAGCCATAAAAAAATCAGTCAAAACCGGGTCAACCCCAAGTTTTATAACTAATTTTTTCCAACAATCCCCCACATGAGTGGAAATCAAATGTATGCATGTATGCAGACTCTTGTGCTCAATCCTCACAAGACTCTATTTAATCAGAAAAAGGTAGCTTGTGGCTTTGAACCTTTCTTAGTAAACATCATCGGATGTACTGGCGGCTTAGTGGACATAGTGCTTTGAACTATTCCTCCATAGTGTACACCAAGACAATGACATTCACACAATAGAGCCTTAACTCCATTCCGTTCTATTGTTGTGTCCGTTTTGGCCATGGACAACACTTTGGATTCATAAGTGTTTACAATTAAAGCGGCCCTCACTTCACACTTATATAGGTGACCTCCCTGTCAAGAGTATCCTGTATTACTCCACCTTTAAAAGGTTAGGGATTCATTAAAAGTCCGTACGGCTTACCCTCACCACAATCAACAGGTAATCTTGCACTTGGATTGCTTTAGGGAATAGATTTGGACATTCTAATGTTCCAAGTGCTTAGCTGAATTTTCATAGTTTAGTTTTCCCCTTGAACCAAGTTTATGAGATCTCCATTCAGCAAGGTAGGGTTACCACTATGATCATTCTTTTCATTGTGGATTTTTAATCTCATTCCCTCTAGCAGTATTCTCAATTGATCTCTATTCAATCCTTTAGTAAAAGGATCAGCCAAATTTTTCTTAGACTTTACGTAGTCAATGGAAATAATACCATTTGTGATCAATTGGCGAACGGTATTATGTCTACGACGAATATGTCTAGACTTACCGTTGTACATGTTACTTTGCGCCCTTCCTATAGCGGCTTGGCTATCACAGTGAATCATCACAGGCGGCAAAGGTTTATTCCAACATGGAATATCGGATAAGAAGTTTCGAAGCCACTCGGCTTCTTCACCAGCTTTATCTAAAGCGATAAACTCCGACTCCATGGTTGACCGAGCTATACAAGTTTGTTTTGTGGACTTCCACGAAACAGATCCTCCTCCGATGCAGAAGACATATCCACTTGTGGAGTGAGAATCTCTCGAATCTGATATCCAGCTTGCATCACAGTACCCTTCAAGTAATGCTGGATATCTCGAGTATTTTAGCCCGTATTCAAGGGTGTACTTTAAGTACTTCAGTACCCTTTTCAAAGCATTCCAGTGCTCATGACTGGGATTGCTCGTAATCTACTCAACTTATTCACCGGATAGGCCAAGTCTGGTCGTGTACAATTCGTCAAGTACATTAGACTCCCTATTATCTGTGAATATTCCAATTGAGCAACTGGTTGACCTTTATTGGCTTCCAGATTTTTGCTAAGATCAAGGGGTGTCCTAGACAAAGGACCCTCATAGGCATTAAATTTCTTGAGCACTTTCTCTACGTAATGAGATTGTGACAAGACAATTCCATCTTGGGTTCTGATAATTCTTATTCCAAGAATTACATCAGCTAAACCCATATCTTTCATGTCGAAATTTCTTTTCAACATTCGTTTCGTATCCATGATCACGTCATGGCTACTCCCCATGATCAATATATCGTCTACATATAGACATACAATTACATATGTATTTGATGTGTTTTTGACATAAACACATTTGTCACATTCGTTGATTTTGAATCCATATGACAACATCATGTCATCAATTTCAAATGCCATTGTTTCGGAGCTTGTTTAAGTCCGTACAAGGATTTGATCAATTTGCACACCTTTTTCTCTTGTCCAGGTGCTACAAAACCTTCGGGTTGTTCCATGTAAATCTCTTCTTCTAATTCACCATTCAAAAATGCCGTTTTGACATCCATTTGATGAATCTCAAGATTGTGCAAAGCAGCAATAGAGAGAAGCACTCTAATTGACGCTATACGCGTCACAGGTGAATAGGTATCAAAGAAGTCGTACCCTTCTTTTTGTTTAAAGCCTTTGACCACTAATCTTGCTTTAAACTTATCAATCGTTCCATCAGCTTTGTATTTTCTTTTTAGGATCCACTTGCATCCTAAAGATTTACAACCCGCAGGGAGATCAACCAACTCCCAAGTATGATTTTGCATAATGGACTCGATTTTGCTATTTATAGCTTCTTCGCAGAGTGGTCCATCTGGGCTAGACAGAGCTTCCTTAATGGAACTCGGTTCATCGTCCAACATGTACGTAATAAAATCAGGTCCAAACGTTTTTGCCGTTTTTACCCTTTTACCACGTCTCGGTTCTTCTTCTATATCTTTAGTACCATCTGGTACAGAACCGCTAGCAATTTCATACGTCCTTTTGTTAGAACTAGATTCTGCCCTTTCCTTCAAAGGAAAAATATTCTCGAAGAATATAGCATTCCTCGACTCAATAGTGGTACAAACCGATACCTCTGAATTTTCTGATTTATGAACCAGAAATCTATATGCAGTACTATTGTATGCATATCCAATAAAAATACAATCGACCGTCTTAGGTCCGATTCTCATTTATTTTGGTTCAGGAACTGAAACCTTAGCCAAACACCCCCACACTTTCAAGTACTTATAAGACGGCTTACGATTTTTCCACATTTCGTAAGGAGTCTCATTTTTCCCTTTAGGTGGTATTTTATTCAGAATATGATTTGCTGTTAAAACAGCTTCCCCCCACATATTCTGGGGTAATCCTGAATTTATCAACATGGCATTCATCATCTCTTTTAAAGTTCGGTTCTTGCGTTCAGCAACACCATTCGACTGTGGAGAATAGGGGGCCGTCGTTTGATGAATTATGCCATATTCAGAACATATTTGTTCAAAAGGAGCTACATACTCCCCACCCCTATCACTTCGGATTATTTTAATCTTTTTGCCGAGTTGATTTTCAACTTCGGTCTTATAATTTTTAAAAGCTTCCACAACCTCGTCTTTGCTTCTTAAAAGATACAAGTAGCAAAACCTTGTGCAATCATCAATAAAAGTTATAAAATATCTTTTACTCGTTCTTGTTTGCACAAACTTCAAGTCACATACATCAGTATGAATTAAACCCAACGGTTCAGTATTTCTTTCCACCGAATGAAAAGGTAATTTAGCCATTTTGGCTTCTACACAAATTTCACATTTTTTGTGTGATTCAATTTTAGAATTAGGAATTAATTCTAAGTTCATCAACCGTTTAATTGCATTTATATTCACATGTCCTAATCTAATATGCCATAAATCAAAACACTCCACGATATAAATAGAAGTACGATTTTCATTATCATTGGAAACGGTTACACGGCTCACAGACATTACATTCATTTTAAATAAACCATTGTCGAGATACCCACGACCAAGGAATTTACCATACTTGCTAAGAATAAACTTCTTAGCTTCAAACACTAACTTAAAACCATGCTCTACAAGAAGAGATCCGGAGACCAAATTCTTGCGGATGTCTGGGACATGCAGAACATCCTTAAGCTTCAACTCCTTTCCAGAAGTCAGCTTCAGCACCACGATGCCAACTCCAGCTACATCAGACGAGGATGAGTTTCCCATGTGGAGCTTCCGACCATTTGAAGGAGTGTATTCAGAAAACACCCCTTCTCGGAACACACGTGGCGAGTGGCACCAGTATCAATGTACCACGCCCTTAGGTTATCCACCAAATTGGCTTCAAACACCACAGCCGACATATCCATGTCGGTTAGGTCACTCGGCACAGGGCCGTGTTCAGCAATGAGGGCACCATGTTGTGCCTTCTTCAGACCAGCCTTTTTAGGCTTCATGCAGTCCTTAGCCATATGGTTCGGATTTTCACAGTTGTGGCAATTACCGGTAAATTTCCACACTTTGGCAGGCTGCTGCTTCCCTTTGTTAAGGGGCTTCCTTTTGCTCGAGTTGCCTTGCTCCAGCAAGTTGGCACGAGCTTCCATCATCGGGGTCTTCCCCGAAGACTTCCGATTGTCCTCTTCAATCCGAAGACGAACAACCAGATCTTCAAGACTCATCTCCTTCCTCCTGTGCTTGAGGTAGTTCTTGAAGTCTTTCCAACCCGGCGGCAGTTTCTCGATCACAGCCGCAACTTGGAATGACTCGCTCAGAGACATTCCTTCAGCATGAATGTCGTGCAAGATGAGTGGGAACTCTTGCACTTGAGACACGACGGTCTTAGTGTCGACCATCTTGAACTCCAGAAATTTGCCGACGACGAATTTCTTCGCCCCGGCATCCTCAGTTTTGTATTTCTTCTCCAAGGCAGCCCAAAGCTCCTTGCCAGAGCCAACCGAGCTATACACATTGTACAACTCGTTACTCAGTCCGTTGAGGACATAGTTCCGGCAAAGGTAATCACTTTGCCCCCAAGCATCGTATGCAGCTCGCAGCTCAGCATTCGATTCATTTTCAGCCACGACAGGAGGGTCGTCTTTCAGGTACTTCACCAAACCCAAAGTGGTCTGGTAGAAGTGCATCTTCTGTTGCCACCTCTTGAAATCAAGCCCATTGAATTTTTCGGGCTTCTCAGCAGTGGGAACATGAACAACAGGTTGGGGATGATGAACAGCGGGGGTGACAGATGGTTGAGTTTTCGATCCTTCTCCAGTGGATGCCATCAGTTCAGTAGGTGTTGAAGATTTTCGTCTTGCGATTGTAACACAATGTGTGTTAATTACAACGGGAACCTATGAACTGAATATGATGATTTCAGTTCTTACAAAATGAACTAAAACAGAATCGAAATTACAAAAGAGAAGCGGAAAAAATGCCGAGGGGATTGCTCTTTCCGCAAGACGAAAACGCCCCGTATAGTGCTGACGGGTACAGGCGTCTCTTCCCCAAAGATACAACGGTTTACGTCTCGAACGCTGTAGCACACCAGAATTCGAGCTCCGACGAACTGGAATGAAGTCGAGAACAGAGCAGTATGATATGATGCGTGAGGCTTTGAGAATAATCCAGAGTGCATGAAATGTTGTGTATCTTTCTCTGCAGCTCTAAGTCCTATTTATAGGACTTCCACCATTTGAGGGAATGTAAACAGTCATATCTGCCACTTAAGGCAGAGATAAATGGGCAGAAACGTTTTAGGTGTTACTACACCATTAACCAGGTGTTACTCACCATTAACCAGCCATTAACCTTCCACCTGAACAGTCAGGTGTTACATTTCACATGAAAGGTCATGTGTCCAGATTCATTGCACCTCGAGAGGTCTCACTCGGGTTGGGTCAAAACCCGAGTCCAAATCCAAATTGGATTTTTCAGTTGGGCCTAAAATTGCAAATAAATTTGCAGCAAAAAGATATATAATGATTGGGCCCAATGCCCAAC
>CACSLK010027752.1:15003289-15014993 GCA_902706635.1 Striga hermonthica | reverse complement strand
TCCCACAACCAACGTTTTACGTGCCCTTTTGTGGCTAACTTTAACAATTTATTTCTCACTCACCGAAAATCAGTTTTGAGAAAATAAATATACCACGAGTATCTACTCGGACGTAGAATTTTTCTACAATATTTAATTCAACTCAAATTAAATATTTAGCCATAAAAAATTCAGTCAAAACCGGATCAAACTCAAGTTTTATAACTGATTTTTTCCAACAATAAAGTCATCATTCGACTTGGATCGACTCATTTGCAGCCTCTATATGCAACTCAAAACTATAATAGAAAGACGAAAGAAAAAGAAAAACGAATTTGAAAAATTTATTCAACATAGTACAAATTCTGATAATTATAACAAATCGAAAAGGAAAAAAAAAATGTTATCTGTTGTTGTGTGCAACAATATCGGCAAAATCGATCACATGATGGGCACATGACACTAGTCACATTAATGTTGGGGGGTGACCTATGAAGGTGATAGGGAGAGTAGGGTGGGAGTGGGCCGCACCTGATAATTACTCTGCCCAACAAACATTTATTTTATTTTTTTCCAAAAATTTTGTATAATAAAATAAAAGAGAGATAGATTCCATTATTAAAAAAGATAGATTAAAAAAGAAATTACTTCTATCAATTGAATGAAGATTTCAGTTTGTTCAAACCAAGGTTGCAATAGCAACCAATATATTGGTTCGATAGTTTACTCATAGTAGGTGATGTGCTTTTGCACACTGGACCGCTTCTCCTTGGACTCAATCGCTTGAGCTATCCAAATACTTGCACTTCCCGGCGGTAAACCTCCGACGCTCAAGTTAGTGGGGTACCGAAGAGAGTTCAGTTTTTGTATTAGGGTTTCTTATGCGGTAAAAAACATCATACCTCTCCCTTGTTACCTGCCCTAACTATTTATATGCAGATACTTGACTTCCTCTCCACGTATGTACCCTTATCCGATTATGTAACAATTATCAGGCCCGTTTAAACATCAGCCCACCTATTCAATCTGTCTGACCCACTCTTTTGGTCGATATTTGGGTCGCACACTGGCAGATTATTATATCTGACCAACCGACCGACCCGCATGAATACCCCCGGTTCATAATCACATTGACTTCTGCCGGTCTATCCATAATGTTCTCTTTGTGCTACATCAGTAGGATTCGTGGTTGAACCCGATTGAACTGATATTTAATTTATTAATATCTATGTATACAATAAGAATTAGTATTTATTAAAAATAGTAGTCAAAATTTTTTGGAGCATTTAATGCATTCATTTTTTGGAAACTTTTTAAATATATACATTAATTCCTTCCATATACACGTTTTTAAGTAAGATCAAATCAGATATGATCAAAATTATTGTTTCTTACCAATGACCTCTTAGCCTACTAGTTAAGAGTGAGGTACCCATGACAGGAGGTCAAGGGTTCAAACCCCCTGGAGAGCAATGGTGGAACAATTAATACTGAGAACTACAAGCGGCAGTGTGGGCGGCTGAAACTCGGTGGGAACCAACGACTGGATAGGTGGGGCCAGCATGAAGTTGGAGGGNNNNGGGGGGGGGGGGCAGCAATAAGCAATCACTTCGGTGGGACCCTGTGGTTGGATAGATAGGGTCAACTTGGGCTGGGAGGGACATCGTACAATCACTCGATCGACTCCTTGTGCGCGGTAGTTGAAGGTATTAGGTACCTGGGAGCCATTGCGTCGCTCCCGCGATTTAACAAGAGGCAGTTTCTGAGGGGCCGAAGATGTTTCCTCGAGGACCTAGTCAGGAGCAAGCCTGGAACCTCTGTATTAAAAAAAAAAAATTGTTTCTTTAAAAACTTTTATTGATATCTGCAACATATTTTAAGTTAATTGAGATCTATTATAATAAGTTACAAAATTAATTTTATGTGACTCAAGTTGATAATATTTTGGTGAAGATATATATAAATATTACAACATATTATAAGTTTTAACGATAATATTATTTCTGTTCACAAATATTTATTTTTTATCCAAATATTTATAGAAAATTGTACAGGTTAGGTAGAATTTTTTCTTTTAATTAATCAAGCGAAATCAAGTTGGTGAATTAATCTATGTAATATAATTTTTTCTTAAGTTTTATATTGTTATATATAAAAAATAAATTAATCTTCAAACTAATATAATTTACCATGTAAGAGATAATGACTAAATAAAATAATTTTACTAATGGTTAAAATTTAAAATTGAAATATATTAATTATTCTTTAGAATTTATTTGTATATTATTGGCAATTATGATTATTTTTTAATCTTTTTTTTATTTTGATTTCTTTCTATAATGAATTTTTGTAAAATATATTTCATTGCAGAGTATTAATTCTAAATAAACTATAAATCCTTATAATTCCAACTAGAAAAATCTTGATTATAGAATGGAATGTGTTTTTAGCATTTGCTAAATCAAAATTTTTTAAATTAAATTCTAAAAAACATGTGTATATGTTTCATAAAATATTTATATACTACTTAATTTGAATTTATTTACACACTTTAAATTGATTACATAAATAAATAATACTAACATTCATTAAATATTTTTTACATATAGTACAAAGAAAAAGAGGACGTGCAACACTTATAACTTTTATAAATAATAATGACATTATATGATAACAAAGTTTATAATAAAGTAATTATTATATATGGTGACAAGTATAAGTAAACTGTTATTTTCACTTATATCAATATATATATATATATATATATATTGAAATCAAATTTATATTAGTATAAAAGTGTTAGTGAGATAATATATTAATTATTTCACAAGCTGGCCTTAACATACTCATATTTAATGTTCTGGCTAAAAAAACACGCTTTTTAGCACGCTGATTAAAATAGATGGAAAATGGATTTATAACCCTATTGCTTTTTTATTTAACACGCTAATTAAAAGTGTGGTAAATAGATGATAACTCTATTTTTTTTAAATTTAAACGGACAAAGCATGTGAAAATAACTCATTTAATATCTTTGTCTCGTGCATCGCACGGGGTACGTACTAGTTATTAAATATATGTAGTACTTTTTTCTAATGTGTTTTGCAAATAAGAATATCTTTTATTAAATATTTTGATTATTTGAAAAATTAAAAATGCCTATGTTAGATCTATTTAAAAATTAAATATGTGTAATTGATACATGAGTCATTCTATTGTTTAGTCAAATTAAGTGATCAAATTATTGTAAATTTGCTAAGGAACTTAATTTTAATTATGGAATAATTAAATGTGGACACCCGATAATATTAAATTTAAGTGACCTAATTATCAAATAATTTGGGTCAAAATTATTAATGGGTGGAGTACCCAAAAACCGTGATAAATACTGTTAGAATATCACTTGTGAGTTGTCCCACATCGTTCATACATTGAAAATAGACCCACCTTATAAGACCAATGGGCTACTCCTCCTTCCACCAATTGGTTTTGGGATGGAACCCCATTGGGCTTCATATGGGCTTTCCTTTTCTCCCAGTTTCTTACATGGTATCAGAGCCCACTTTGTGTCTGGGTTAGAGACATGATATCAGAGCCCGACCGACTTTGTGTCTGGGTTAGAGACATGATATCAGAGCCCACTTTGTGTTTGGGTTAGAGACATGATATCAGACTCACAAGTGAGGGGGCGTGTTAGAATATCACTTGTGAGTTGTCCCACATCGTTCATACATGGAAAATAGACCCACTTTATAAGTCTAATGGGCTACTCCTCCTTCCACCAATTGGTTTTGGGATGGAACCCCATTGGGCTTCATATGGGCTTTCCTTTTCCCCCAGTTTCTTACATGGTATCAGAGCCCACTTTGTGTCTGGGTTAGAGACATGATATCAGAGCCCGACCGACTTTGTGTCTGGGTTAGAGACATGATATCAGAGCCCACTTTGTGCCTGGGTTAGAGACATGATATCGGACTCACAAGTGAGGGGGCGTGTTAGAATATCACTTGTGAGTTGTCCCACATCGTTCATACATGGAAAATAGAGGGGGTCCTTGGAATTAATTCTTCATTAAGTTACGACACGAATAAAACTGTAACCTCTCTCATCATGAGATTAGTTTTATTTCGTTACATAAGAGAAGAAGAATAAAAACTGCATTGTCCCACACTCTCTCCATAAGTTTTCTTCATACTTCAAGAGGAAGAGAGAATACATATAGTTTCACGGCCTTTTGGAAGAACTCAAAACCTCAAAATCCAATTCTAAGTCAGGTGCAATCAATCAATATGAATCAATCACGTACAATTTCTGCTATTATGTTTGATTCTCGATTATTTGATAGGAACGCTAATGGAATTAAGCGATTTCTTTCGCATAAGGTTAAATCCAATTATATCAGTAATAATAATTGCAATCCCAAAACAGTGAAACATGTATTCTATTTGTATTAAAAATATATTTGAAAATATAAAAATAAATTTTAATTGGATTTTAACTAATAAGTACTAACTTCCGCTCGAGCGAATATTTTAAAACAAACAACCGATCAGGGTAGCGGTTCTAGATTTAACCAATCTCGAGTGAATATTTTAAAACAAAAAAAAAAGGACCAGGGTAGCGGTTCTATATTTAACCAGTCTGACCGACACGTTCAGTCCATTTCCCATAATCTTCGTATTATAGATCAACCTAGGCGGTTGCTTCCAATTTGCATAAATCGGTTGAACAAATCGGCCAGGCGACTAGGCAGACCTAGGTGCTCCTAGACGAGCTTGGCGGGAGCGACGACCAGGCGGCTTGGCGGCGCCTAGGCAGACTTAGGCAGGCCCAGTGGTAATTTGTTAATTTTATTTATTTTTTTAAAATACTAAACACATTATTTTGTTATCATGTTTTCATTATAATATATTAATAATATTAGTTTGACTTAGATGTGTTGATTTATTATAAGTTGATAAGTAGTGAATATATAAAAAAAAATATTTAATCTTGATTTCTATGCCCCGCTAGGCGCTAGGCGCTGATCGAGCGTCTAGATGGCGCGTAACAACTTTTGAAACTCTGTCCATAACTATGGTTCAAACAATAAATGAAAAAAAAATATATATATTGAAAATACTATTCATCATTTCACCTCACTTTTTTATGCACAATATCACTAGCACAATCACAAATGATATATAACTATTATTTGAATGTTTCTTAAAGAACACTATTCACTTAATCACATTTATCTGACTTTTAACTTTTAAGTGAATTTCGAGCTTATAGTTGATAAGTTATGACTTATAACTGAAAAACTAGCTTATATGATAAAAATATTTAGTAAAATTATCTGATAATCTAGCTGAATTAAAATTTCAATGAGTTTATTTGTAAAGCTACTCAAGTAAATTTATGAGATAAAATTGAGTTTTTTTAAATAAACTCGTCATACCAAACCAAGTTTATTATGCTAATCATAAGATATAAGTTAGCTTATATGTTTGCCAAACATAGTCATACTCATCTCAATTTTTATTTTTATTTTTTTAACAAAAAAAAAAAAAAGAATCATACATCTAATATATCACCCAAATTACCCAAGAGTGCTTGGATGAGATGATTTGAGTCTCTTCCAGCTTAACCAGTGGTCTCGAGTTCGAGCCCTGGGAATGCAGCAGTGTTAAAACTCTTGAGGGAGAGCTTTGCCGCCCTTGTGGNNNCCCGGCTCGATTCCGGATTAGTCGGTTCCCCTGTGGATTCAGAAACCGAAAGGTCCCTGTACAAAATATATATATATATATATATCACCCAAATTGAAGGTTGATAGCTAGCAATTAATTGGTGTTTCCTTTCCTCCTTGTTAGGGACATAAGCACGAGAGAGAGAGAGAGAGAGAGAGAGAGAGAGAGAGAGAGAAGGCAATTTTTCTTGTCAGAAAATCACGTCACATGCCTTTCTCCCCACCACGCCTCGACACGTGGCGTGGGCACAAGGGTATCATTTACTTACACAAGAGAAAAGAAGAAAACCCATGTTTTTTTGTCATTTGACCCACATGTCAGATTCGGACCCTACTCGGGTCTCCATGCCCCGTTTTTACCCGACCCTTGCATTAATTTCTTTATTATTTTTTTATTTACAGTTTAAACATCTCGTTAAATTGTAATTATTTGTAATTGATATATTTATTCACATACATTTTATTCATTGGTCAATTACAAAATATGTTACTCATTTAATTTACCTCGTACTGCTTTCATCAATATTTCCGTCGTAATTTTTTTATATTAAAAACCAGTTATTAATATACCTATTTTCTTTTTAAAACAAATTATCATTAATTCACCTAAATATTTATAATTATTGATTATTAATTTAGTATTTTTTTCAATATATTAAGATCAATTAATAATAATAACAACAACAACAACAATATAATAATAATAATAATAATAATAATAATAATAATAATAATAATAATAATAATAATAATAATAATAATAATAATATCCATGACCTATTGACCTACCTTCCACCTAATAAACACAATAGGGACACGAGTTAGAGTATAATATAGGGTTTCTTTTAATGGCTAAGCTCAGACGAAGTTAGAAGAACTATAAAGTTTGAAACATGACTTTCAAAATCGACAATTTTAGCCTTATTATTATTATATAAGTCTTATTATACAATAAAATGTCACAAGGATCAATCATTGAATATGAACTTTTAAATGTGTGCTTCTTGACATTGAAAATTTGATTCTTTTACCTTTTCATAGCATAATAATAATTGAAAAATGTAGCATCATTGACCTAATTTACATAGTTTATAGTTGCAACTACTCATTTCAAATAATTGCCAAAAAAAAAGGGGGAAAAAAATACGAATAATAAAGGGTTTGTTTTGTAATTAGCATTTCGAGTTAAATAAACAAGAAGCTTGACGGTCAAAATATTTAATATAATTTTTCGATACGTAACATTTTTTGCATTAACTTTTCAAGATCCAAAATGCACGCTAGTTTAATCTGTTTCAATATAAGATTTTGAATTAGATGATTGTAGCTCTAGTTATCTTTACCTATAAAATAACTAATTATTTATCAAACAGTTTGTACAATCCACCACTTCTATCATCTTTTCAAATCCGCTAATTAATTCGCACAACAATCAGTTATCGGCTATTCGCGAAGTGCCAAACAAGACGAAAATCGGCCTTATTGAATTAGCTATCTACATATACTTCCTATAAGATGATAACATAATAAAATTATTACAAGAAGGGCAATAATATTATTGACTGAGATATTATTTCATATGTTTGCATGCCCTTTTTTCTACATCACATGAAATACTATTTTTTACTAACGTACGAATTTGACTACCCAATTCTGTCTTACGATTGGGCCCATTTACATACTATATATGTGGCCTATTTTAGTGTTGGTCAGTGAGTGAAGAAAATAAAAGGGCAATCCATTCACAAGACGTTAGAAAGTGTCCGTGAAGATGACCCAAAACACAACGACCAAAAATCAATCGAATCTATTTACTAATTTTGATCTAATTAGATTTTGGATCTCGATATAAGAAGATATACTATAAAATGGCTAATATAATGGACTGAAAGAGCAATGATACGAGTAGGGCTGCAAACGAACCGAGCAGCTCGCGAACTATTCGCGAGCGCTCGAGTCAAAGCTCGACTCGAGCTCGAGTTTGACTGAACTCGAGCCGAGGTCGAGCTGCTTGAGCATTTTATCGAATCAATCTCGAGCGTATTGAAAGGTTGAGCCGTTCGCATAATGAAGTATTAAAATACCCTTTATATATAAGTAATAAATATTTTATATATGTTTTTAATTGTAGTTTTACTTGAAATTGAATTCGAGCAATTTTTCGAGTATTTTGATTTCAATCTATCTCGAACGATTGTCTTCTTTTGTCAAGTCGATCTCAAACGTCATAATAGAGCTCGAGCAGGTAAAAAAAATCAATCAGCCTTAGACACGACCACAATTCCTGGTATGAGAAAGTCAAACAATTTGACCGAACATACTTTATGTACCAACATTCGTACTTATATCGTGAAATCTGACATTTTACTTTCTGAAATTGACCGAACATATTTTATGAACCAATATTCGTTTTTATACCGTAAACTCTGACATTTTATGTCAAAAAAGTGATCGAACATACTTTATGAACCAACATTCGTATTTATATCGTAAACTCTGACATTTTATTGTCTCGAATTGTTTTCTAATATATGACATTTAATTATATATAAAGTAATTTATATTTATTAACAAATATAACTACACCTAACAGTTAAACAATAGAGAGATTGAGGTCAAACGCACGTAGTAGATGATTAAAAAAGTCGACATCCATCCAAATTGAATGCATAGTCATATTGAAAATTGGTAGCTAGACTTGTTAATGATATTTCTTATAATAAATAACACCAATATTATTTTCAAATAATATTACATTTATATAAATAATTAACTTTCCAATATTGGGAAGGTTAAGAAAATAAAAAGGTATCAGAATATAATTACAATCATAATCAAATCATAGGTTTTATTTATTCATTTTTAAGTCCATTGTGCCTGCATTTATAAGAACACACGTGATTGATTCAGAATACTGTCCCCAACTTAATTCCAATCTCTTTCAACACCAAGTTGCATTTGCATCCTTTTAATTTCTATTTACCTTTTTTATGAAAACTATAGGATGCAAGAAACAAAATCCGATTTTGTCACAATGTTTGGGCTTTGTAATATAGCCCAAAGTCAACGGGCTACTAACAGAAGCCCGATAGAAGTTTCATCGTTTAAGTAGGTCTATGGACCAACTTTATATATTCACAGGTAGATTCCAAACTGCGTTATATTGAGCCCAAATAAACAAATGCCTATCATGTGTACCCACGGCAGATAAATGAATCTGGATTTGAATGGGCTCATGACATCCCATGTATTTTTATGAGTCGTATAACACAAACACAAATGCTTTCTGGTAAATGAATCTGGATATGAATGGGCTTATGACAACCCATGTGTTTTTATGATGAGGAAATTGCATCCTCTACTTCCTCTTCCCAAAGATATTATAAATATACCACCATTAGTTAAATAATTATACAATCACCAAAAATATCATAAAATATTGCTAATTTACCTAAACTAATGGTGTTGCAGTTATATCTGATAATTAATAAAGATTACACCGATAAGGACGTTTCATTTTATCTTGCGACAATTCGGGAAAAGAGAATATCTTGCAGAAGAAAAAGAAAAACTCCCGTCTATGGCGAAAACAAAAATCGCCCGCGAGCCTCGGAGAAAAACGGCGAACGACGGCGAAGAAACACCGCAGATAAGGTCAAGTTCCCGGCTTCGGAATATCATTTCAAAATCAAAGCCCAAACTCGTTCAGAAGAAGCTTGTTTTTGAGAAAAAAACGAACCTTAACCCTAGTCGCAAGTCCACCACCAACGCAAGTATTAAGAAGCAAGTTCCATCCTCTGATTCAGATGACTTCCAGTCCGACCACGACCGTAAAAATCCCAAAAACATACGGCGGTACCCTAAATCCAAAATCCCCAATTCCACTGAGAAGGGTAATTCTTCCAACTCCGATTTTGAAGATGAAATTCAACCAGAAGACGTCTCTAGTGAAGAATACTCGAGGGAAGAGGAATCCCCAGTGAAAAATTTCAACAAAAGAAACAAAAAAAGGATTCAAAAAGAGAAAGGGGAAGTAAATGAATCTGAATATGAATGGGCTTATGACAACCCATGTGTTTTTATGATTCGTATAACCCAAACACGAATATTTTCCGATCAAACTACCCAAAAATAACCACTCTTCATAAATGATGCAAGTTGTTGCGCATCTCGACTCTATGTTTTCAAGGTCTTACTCATATGCAAGTAAAGGTGCAAACTAGCCGATAGATTGAGCTCGATCCATTTATTAGTATTAATCAGTTGAACTCGAGTCTTAATGAGACGAGTTGTAGAATATGATATATAAATTTCTATTTTTGAGCCTTAGTGAGTCGATTCGAGCTTTACTAGTCAACTAACCAAGCTTAATCTCGGCTTGTTTGATAAACGAAATGATCGAAGTTCGAGCCTTAATGTATCAAGCCAAGTTTAGAGGATCGGCTCATTTTCTTTAACAGCTCTACAGTGACGGTCTAATTAGTGTGTATGACCTATATATAGTGTTGTTAAATTAAAAGAGTCTGACTCGATTCGCTTCGTAAGGCACGAAAAGAGTATTTTTATATAATTTTCTACAGTTCGGTTCGTTAAAGCTCGAGATTGGCTCGTTAAGGGTCGAATTCGTTCGTTGCTATTGTCAAAACAAGCGTACCTATAGATATTGCATCTATGATTCATTAGCAAAGTTCAATATTCCATGTAAATGCCAAATTCTAAACATATATGTTTTAGAAAAAATAGAATAATAAGAAAAAAAATGTTAAAAGGAAAAGGCGAAAAATATAAAGGCAATCTAAGATGACAGCAAGCAGTCAAAACTTTTTGAAGACCTCTCCACAGTTTTGCCCAACCCATCAACATCACAATAACAAATGGGCAACTCTGAAATATATGAGGCCTTTTTTTTATTAATTATCAGTAAAAGGACCCACCTCTGGATGAACACTAAAATATGGGCCGAACCTTAGATTGGGCCTACATACACTACCAAAGTTTGCAATTTTTTTTTTTTTTTTGTTGTCGACTGAGTGGTATCCCCACATTCATCCGAGGGTCTCACCACGAACTCCTAACCCCCCTTCGGGGTACGGGCCTAACAGGCTACGAGATTCACGCCTCAGAGAGGCGAGACTAATCCACCCAGGAGAAGCAGGGTGTCCCATCCCCACTTTCCACGGTAGTAGGAATCGATCCCTCAACCTCTGTCTTCAACATGACTTTATCACTCCAGCAGGTGCCAGTAGACCGTCTAGATTATTGGATAGGTACGGCCACAATCCAATTTAACTATATATTACAAACAAATAAAAATAGAAAATTTTTCATCAAAGGAAATAAAGATCTTTCGAGGTTCCAAGATAAAGATAAATTTCTTTTCTTACAAATTTTTTTTTTCAAATCAATCTGTTTTTATGTTATTTCGTACTATACAATACAATTTTTTCGGGATCATTTTCCTACGAGAGGGGATGAAAAGGGGCAAGTTTGCACATTTTAATCATGTGAATTTGTCCCAATTTCCCTTTTAGATTTCCCTTCAAGTGTGAACATGTTAGCCACCAAGACACAAGTGAATAGCTGTAATTAAGATGGAAAAAAAAAATATATTTTTGTGGATTTAAATTATTAAATTAGTAAGTCTTTTTGCTTTTGATACAACAGTAATAAATTGAAAAAGAAAATATCAGTATTGTCCAGGCTGTGGACCAAATCCAGTAAAGTACAGTTGTGGGCCAAACACAGTAAAAGTTTCTCTGTAGATGGTAAAAAGTCCAATTATTTTGGCTTCCCTGGAAATTTCTAGTGGGCCAGTTGGGCCCCACCTTTATCAATTCACTCACAAGCCCATTTGTTCAGGAACTTCTTTTGAAATTCCATACAACAGCTCTTATTTTCACAGCGACACAAAATGCCAACACGATCTTATAGAGACAAATGAGGCAACACGAAACATCCAACACTGAAAAGCATGAAATGGATTCTATCGTTTCGAAA
>CACSLK010027752.1:14964138-14974648 GCA_902706635.1 Striga hermonthica | reverse complement strand
ATCCAATCATGTCCGCCAAGTGGCGCGCGATACAGCACCGCCACCGTTACACCTACAGCGCCGTCGTGTTCCCGCCGCATTTTGTTCGGGAACTGAACCGAACTACCAACGACCACCCTTTCTTCATTGAATTGAAGCACCTGGTCTCGCTCAACTCCACTTACGCCCAGCTCGAACACGCTAAGAAAATCGCTGCCGCTCTTTCCAATTTGATATCAGATGGAAACGCAGATGAAAAGACGGTTTCCCGCGCTGTGAAATTGTATCTGGAAATCCTTTTCCTGGAGAACTCCCTGCCCTTGCATAGGACGCTAGCTTCCGTGCTGGCCAAGTTGAAGAACAATCGGAGTTTGATCGAGAGCCACTTTGAGCAGCTGTGCCATGAGTACGGTGGCGGGCAGATCCCAGGAGATGGGAAAAGATTCTGTGTTTCGCGGGCAGCACTCTCCATGATGAGCACGCCCAAGTTAGGCTACTTGGCTCAAGTAGTCGAACAATGCGCGGTTCTGGTGGGGTTAGATGTGGTCTCGAGTTTAGGTAGTGTTGTGAATGAAACAAATGAATGGTCAAGGCCTTCTCCACTTGTTATGGAACAGTGCCAGGAGGCACTCTCGTGTATGTACTACTTGCTTCAACGCTTCCCTGGAAAATTCAACAATGCAGGTGGGGAAAGTATTGCGTCGAATGATTCAAATGCCCTGGAAATGGTTTTATCAATCGTTTTGAGCGTCTTGAAGTCTCAGGCGTTTTCAAGAGATTGTTTGGTGGCAGCTGGGGTAAGTTTGTGTGCAGCCCTGCAGGTTTGCTTGAGTCCGGAAGAGCTTGGACTATTTATCATGCGAGGTATTTTTCGTGAAACTGGCATTCAGGGGGGTGAGATTGATTTTGATGCCGTGGTGGAGAAGATTCCGTATAAGGGTCATTTGGTTGATGAAATTTATAAATTTTCGGCGCTGAGTAGACTTTGTTTGATCAGGGGAATACTGACGGCTGTTTCTAGAACTGTCCTTGACACTCATTATGCAGTGTTGAATGATGGTGCGAACGGTGATGAAGATGAATATTTGGTGAAGACGATACTTTACGATGCTATTTTGCCCGAGTTGTGTAGATACGCCGAAAACCCTACTGACAGCCACTCAAATTTCCATGCATTGACCGTAATGCAGATATGTCTACAGCAGATAAAAACATTGCTCCAAGGCGACAGTGGGTGCACCCCAGATAATTATGATCCAATTCCCGAGGCTATGGGGGCTAGGACATTGAAGATTGTGTGGAATAACTTGGAGGATCCTTTGAGCCAAACTGTTAAACAAGTTCATTTGATCTTTGATCTCTATTTAGACATTCAGTCCAGTCTTCATTGGGCAGAAGGTAGTGAAAATATAAAGTTGTTCTTGAAGAGGATTGCATTGGATCTTTTATGTATGGGGCCACGTTGCAAGGGAAGGTATGTCCCATTAGCCTCACTTACTAGGAGGTTGGGCGCCAAGACTATTATTGAAATGAACCCGGATTTGCTCTCTGAAACAGCAAAAGCGTACGTTGATGATGATGTGTGTTGTGCGGCCACAACTTTTCTCAAGTGTTTCCTTGAGTGTTTGAGGGACGAATATTGGAGTAGTGATGGAGTTGACAATGGATACACAAAATACAGAGGCTACTGCTTGCTGCCATTTTTGCACGGACTAGCATTTGGATTCGCAAAGCTAAGGTCGAACTTGAACACATATGCATTGCCTGTTCTTTTTGAGTTAGACGTTGACAGTATATTTTCTATGCTTACGTTAATTGGGATCGGTCCAATTGAGGGCCCGTTATTTTCTCATAATGATATCAGCAGCAAGGAGATGGATCTTGGGCTGGAACAGAAAATTGCTGTTTTGGTGTCATTGCTCAAGGTCTCTCGTGTTCTTGCATTGATGGAAGGTGACATTGATTGGTATGAGGAGTCATCAATTTCCCCTGAAGCTGCAGTGCTTGATCTTGAAAACTGCAATTTACACTGTGCTGTTTGTATAAAGGGCATCGAGGTAAAATTCCCAGTCAGGTGGGTCATATTAGCTTTGACCCACGTAGACGAGTCACTCCGCATGGATGCAGCAGAAACTCTGTTCTTGAACCCAAAAACAGCCAGCTTGCCTTCTTCTTTGGAACTTAGTCTGATGAGAAAGGCTGTGCCCTTGAACATGAGATGTTGTTCAACTGCTTTCCAAATGAAGTGGAATAGCTTATTCAGGAAGTTCTTTTCTCGGGTCAGGACTGCATTAGAGAGACAACTTAAGGTAGGAACATGGAAGCCTCTTGTATCGGCTGTAGATTCGAATGGAGTTTGTTTGCATAGAGGATCAGAAAACATTATAAAACACAGGGCTGAGAATCTTTTTGATTTTACCAAGTGGCTGAGTTGTTTCTTGTTTTTCTCCTGCTATCCTTCTGCACCATATGAGAGAAAGATAATGGCAATGGAGCTCATATTGATAATGTTGAATGTTTGGCCTGTGGTCCCAACACTATCAGAAAATAAGGATAATTTTTATTCTGAAACTAGCCTGTACCCATACAGTAGAAGTTTAGCTCTACCCGATTCGACCCTGCTGCTTGTTGGATCAATTGTTGATAGTTGGGACCGACTGAGAGAGAATTCATTCCGTCTTTTACTATATTTTCCTACCCCCCTTCCTGGCATCAGTAATCCAGATATGGTCCGTGAGGCAGTTATGTGGGCTAAACGGCTAATATGCAGTCCACGTGTACGCGAAAGTGATGCTGGGGCCCTCATGATGAGGCTTCTCTTCAGGAAGTATGTGTTGGAGCTGAGGTGGATAGTTAGACCATCGTGTAATTTTGTATCTTTATGTTCCAAGGCGGAGCTGCCAAATGGTGCCCATTGCATGCCCAGCTCACCCGTGGTAACTTATCTGGTATCACTTATTGATTGGCTGGTTTTTGCTGTGGAAGATGCTGAAAAGAATCTTTCGGAAGCATGCAAGAATAGTTTTGTTCATGGGATATTGCTGACTCTACGGTATACGTTTGAGGAGCTGGATTGGAACTCTAATGTGTTTACGCATAGCATGTGCCAAATGAAAGATGTTTTAAAAAGGCTGTTGGAGTTGGTCATGCGAATAACTTCTTTGGCCCTTTGGGTAGTTTCGGCTGATGCATGGCACTTACCTGATGATGATATGGAAGAGATGGAGGATGATGAGATGTTCCCTGTTGAGGTTCCAGATGAAATTGATTCATCTGGACAGAAATCACAGGTTGGAGTTAAAGTTACGAAAGTTGACGAGCAGATTGGTCTCTCTGACCAGATTGTTATGGTTGGTTGCTGGCTTGCTATGAAAGAGGTGAGTGTACCATTATATTTATATTTAGTTTATTTAGTTGAGAGGGCCATCAGGTCATTGTGTGGCGCATGAAACCATTTCCTTCTCTGTCATTCTTTGTTTCTTTTTTCCCTTTTTGTTTTTGTTTTTGTTTTTGTTTTTGTTTTTGTTTTTGTTTTTGTTTCTGTGTTTCTCAGATGAATAATGCAATAGGGATGCTCAGAGAATGACAATGCTGTTTATTCTATAAAATTTCTATGGTTCGAGTTTGATACTGTTTGTCTGAATTTTATTTTCAGGTGAGCCTTCTTCTGGGGACAGTAATAAGAAAAGTTCCTTTACCTACTTCTGATGAAATGCGTAAAGCAATTGCTGCATCTACTGATGAATCTGGTCTACCATCTGATGTGATGCTTGATTTACAACAACTCGAGACAATCGGCAACCATTTCTTGGAAGTCCTTCTCAAAATGAAACATAATGGTGCAATCGATAAGACAAGGGCTGGGTTCACTGCACTATGCAACCGTTTGCTTTGTTCAAATGATCCAAGGTACTTGTTTTTATGTTTTACATACTTCTACTAGCATCACTTAGTGATGTCACTAAACATATCAAAATCCAATATAATTTACTTCTTGAGCTCTAACTCATTTCCGACATGAATACGATACCGGAGACCATCTTAACTGTTCTTCATTTCTAAACTGAGCAATTATTTCTAATTTTCTGTCTCGTCAATTCATGTGAATATGACTTTTTGTTTTATCGAAAATTAATTTAATAATTAATGTTGTCATTTTTTCAGTGTTCTCAGCCCCCTGTTTATGATTTTTTTTTTAATGTTTATTTTTATATTCAGGCTATGTAAATTGACAGAGTCCTGGATGGATGTACTAATGGAAAGAACCATAGCCAAGGGACAGACAGTGGATGACCTGTTAAGAAGAAGTGCAGGTATACCCGCTGCTTTTATTGCATTTTTCCTCTCTGAGCCCGAGGGCACACCCAAAAGGCTACTCCCTAGAGCACTTAGCTGGCTAATAGATGTAGTTAAGAAGTCGTTGGCCAATTCAAAAACCAAAGCAAACATCTCGGGTGGTCCAAACGGCACAAAAGAAACATCAAAGTTCCGGGACGAGGGCGTGGTCCCCACCGTGCATGCTTTCAATGTTCTGAAGGCAACTTTTAATGATACGAACCTGGCGACTGATACCTCGGGCTTTTGTGCCGAGGCAATGATAATCTGTGTGCGCTCGTTCTCTTCTCCATATTGGGAGGTCCGCAACAGCGCGTGTCTCGCGTATACTGCTTTGTTACGTCGCATGATTGGGTTTCTGAATGTGCATAAAAGAGAGTCGGCTAGGCGGGCCCTAACAGGGCTTGAGTTTTTTCACAGGTGAGATTGCTCGAGTGTCTGAGTATTTTTATGGGCTTGTTATGCATGGTTTAGGTGTGTATGACATTTGATAATTGTTGCTCTTGGTACTTTACCTTTTAGATTAAAAAAAAACAAAAAAAAAAGGAAGAAAATTTAAAAATTTAATCAATCTTTTTAATATCTAGATGCAAAAATTTCGATAATTTTCTTCCTTCACTTCCTCCATACCTTAACCAACATTTATCAGCTCCTATAAATTTTCTTCTTTTAACCTGACTCATGAAGGTACCCGACATTGCACTCATTCCTGATGGACGAACTGCAAGTGGCCACTGAATTTCTTCCCGAAGGATCACCCAAACGAGCCATGTCCAACCTGAAAAACGATGTTCACCCGAGCCTGTGCCCAATGCTGATACTTCTCTCCCGGCTCAAACCTTCTCCGCTTTCAAGTGAAACCGGAGATCCTTTGGACCCTTTTCTTTTCATGCGTTTTATCCGAAGATGTTCGTTCCAAACCAACTTCCGAATCCGTGTACTTGCATCCGGAGCTCTAACGGGCCTTGTATCCAACGAGAAGCTGCCAACTGTCATCTTCAACATGGCCTCGGAGCTGCCTTGTTATGAAAACAATATTATAATGTCATCGAATTCGATTCACGGAATGTTGCTACAGCTGAACTTGCTTCTCGACACCAACTGTCGAAATTTGTCTGACCCCTCCAAAAAGGACGAAATACTCGAAAAATTGGTTCGAATACTAAAGACACGCTCGTGGATTGGGAGCCCACAGCAGTGCCACTGCCCGACACTCAATACGTGCTTTCTGAAAGTGCTCGATAACATGCTCGCTATTTCAAGAACCTGCCCAACGAGCAAAAGCATGGGGCCCACTTGGAAAATCCTCCACGATTTGTCTTCAGAATGCGTGGATTTAAAGTCGGCCCATTGCCAGCTGTATTTTGACCCAACTGTTCAGGAGCTTCGCAAGCAAGCCGCAGTTTCCTACTTTAATTGCATTTTCCATACTTCGAAAGCAATAGGAGATGGTGAATTTCGGTCGAGGAAAAGCTTTTCCTCACCTGATAATAATAATTTGTTCGAAGCAGTTGAAATGGAGGGTGCTTTTGCCGGATTTCAGGAAAGATTAATTCGCTCGATGTCCGATCCATCATACGAAGTGCGAATTGCAACATTAAAATGGCTTCATTTGTTCCTGGAGAGAATCGAGCTGTATGGTGATTGTGGGGAGGACCATTTTTACTGCGAGGCTGTGAGGATATGCTCAACAGATATCAATCTTCAGGATACAGTCATGAAGCTTCTGGTCTCTGAGAAGCACCATAAATGCAAGCATTACCTTTTGAAAATTCTCTACACTTGGAACTCGCTCCAGTCTCAAGACGACACCCAATTATCAATCTCTGGGCCGAGATATGTTCGTAATATGGACTGCAACTCCGTATTCCAGTTATGGAAAGAGTTGGTGTCCTTTTTAGAGATCACAAGGCATGCAAAGACCCGGCAAACGCTCATCTGCTGCTTGGGAATATGCGCCAAGCAAATTTCCAACCTTTTCATGAACCGAAAATCTGACGACCCTAGTAGCAGATCATTTTCACATTTTTACGAGGCGTTGAGTTACTTTGTGGGCCTGATAGAACAATACAGCGAAGCTTCACAGCCCGTAAATATGCGAAAGGCAGCTGCCGACTCATTGATAGCTTCTAACTTGCTGGCACAGGCCGAGGCCCTTGGCGCGTTAATTTCCAAAAATAGCCTTTCTTCTCATTTTTTTAAGGTAGAAGATGATATCAGACTCTACACTCGCAAGGTGCTCGATTTATGGTCGACGTGCGTGAAGCTTCTGGAGGATGAAGATGCCGAGCTCCGGAAAAAACTCGCTCTAAACATACAAAAAATTTTCCTGTCGAGAAATTCCTCCCTAGATGCCATAGCTTCCAGCCAAGTCGAGAAAGTGATCGAGTCATGTTTCGAGCATCTGTCGAGAATATTCGGACACTGGCACGATTACTTAGATTATCTCTGCTGTTGGGTGCTAATTGCCGCTAATAGCTCAAAAAACTATGTCGTCTCGGGAGAAAACCTCGTCCGGCGTGTTTTCGACAAGGAGATCGACAATCATCACGAAGAAAAGCTCTTAATTTGTCAACTAATCTGTTCACATTTGGGAAAAATTCCGGTTTCGAAAGAACTCGAGGCGAGGGATGTTTTGCGTAAATGGAGGACAAAAGTTTTCGAGCAGTTGGTTGAGTTTGCTCGTGAGCGTGTCGAGAGAAAGGGATGTGTAGGGTGGGTCGGTGGGCTCGGTAATCACAAAGACACGTTTTTGCAAATATATGCGAATTTGCTCGGATTTTATTCCCTGTCGAGTTGTGTTCTGAACGATTATGGAGATAACGGGCATATGGTGTATGAGGTTTCGACGATCGGTGAAGCGATAGGTCCGTTTATCGGTAATCCTTTGATTTGCAATTTGTATTTGATGGTTATTAGGTTGTATGAGAAGTGTTTGGGTAGGGCTGTTGTGGATAGTTTGAGAGTAAAACTGAGAGAGAGGGATGATTCTGGTTGGGATGAGTTTAATCCTTATTTTCTGCTCAAGTGAATATGAAAATGATGATTTTTGTATCATCGTATGTACACTATTGTGTTTTTAATTTATACACCTAATTCCAAAGTTTTTTCGGTCTTTCCGAATGATTATTTATTTGTTAATTTATACAATATATGCGCGTTATTTAAATATCGTTCTCCCTAGAAAGTACTAAAACGATTAAAAGAAAAAAGAAAAAATAATATCTCCTGCACGAAATATATATGATATACGACCCAAAATCTGAATAATGCAAACAAACAAGCAGCAAAAAAGAGTCGCAAAAAAGAGTCACAAAAATGGCTGCACAACAACAAAATTTATATTTGTTCATAGATCACACGATATGAAAACAACTGCAAAACTGTTTCTTGCCACTTTACCTAACATAAACCCGACCGGGCACCGGTAAAAAGATCCAACGCATTTTTTAAGTTCATAAAACCCCCCAAAAAAGTTACAGTTGTAAGTATATGAGGTTAATTTCTTACAAGTAATCTCCACTGCCATCTTTACTCGTCCTCATCATCTTCCTCGGTGTCTTCGTTTTCACCCTAATAACCAATTTATTAAGATAAAAGAGTAAGATAACCAGCTGAAAATCCATATCGTTTCTTCATAAGCAACAAAATATCAAAACCAGCCGATAATTTTTAATTACGTGTGGAAAATTATGAAAAGAGGATGCGTAGTTTTCTAGCTTTTCTTACATCATAGTCCTCATCATTGTCGGTATCATCATCATCATCATCAGTACCATCATCATCATCATCATCATCATCATCAACCTGCATTCATTTAGCTTCCATATAAGAGAACTAATACTAGGATTTCTTTATGTTTCAGTTTTAATAGATTATAATAAGGTAAAAAAATGTTACATTGTTAAGGTGCTCGATCGGGTTCGCCCATATTTCTTCCTTAATTAGCTCCGCAACCTGCAATTACGGACAACATTTTCAAAACAATTCAGATTGTGGAATGAATATATATATTTTTTTTCCTTCTGTTGCAATAACGAAAAAATATCTCAAGTAAAATAAGTACTTAATGTGTGCCTCACCGGATCTCGATCCACCTCCAATGTATACTCAGGGCGAAACTCAAACCAGTCAAAGAAGCTGGCATTTTTCACAAAAGTGTGCTTAGTGAGATTAACATAAATTATAGGCTTTGTCAATTTATTCGAGCTCTCAATATCAGTATTAGTCGAGGCAATAAATAAGTAATACCTATTTGGAGATGATGACCTTTTGTTTCTTTCCTTCATATAATTGCTGATGTCAGATGGGCCCTAGCCATGCACAAGTCACTATATAGCTTAGAGAAGTAGAAGAAGAATGACCAAAAAAGGAGGTAAAAACGGTTTATCTCACCTTGCCCGGCTTCCATCTGATAGTCGTGCCAGTTGACTTCAGAGTCCCATTGTCAAAAAACTCCATGGTCTTAGTCAGTTTGGTGTTATCAAAATATGGGTTGGGCTTGAAATTCTGTGAGCTCGAAAAGAAGAAAAAAAAAATTGTACTAAATAAACAGCTATTTATAATACGCTGATGTAAGAACTAGAAACTCAGTTCTTTTCTAAATGGAAAGAGAGAGAGAGAGAGAGAGAGAGAGAGAGAGAGAGAGAGAGAGAGAGAGATGAAAAACTTACAAATGTGATGCAATAACCCATTCTTTCATCTTTAAAGTTCTCCACATGAAGAGTATCCAAGTACTTAAATATCTGGATCACACGAACGACAAATTAACACAATCACCAAATAAATAGTAAAGCTAAGTAAAGATATATATATATATTGTGTTTTGACCTCTCGATCGTCCATGTTCAAGAGATCTTCAATAGTAGGATGACTCAAGAGCTGCAACAAGAAAAGATGGCATTTGGAGATTTATCATTAATTTTAACAAAAATTAGTAAAGAAT
The DNA here is from genome assembly GCA_902706635.1 of Striga hermonthica. Taxonomy (NCBI): domain Eukaryota; kingdom Viridiplantae; phylum Streptophyta; class Magnoliopsida; order Lamiales; family Orobanchaceae; genus Striga; species Striga hermonthica. Next base: position 14,965,389 of record CACSLK010027752.1, on the reverse strand, counting down.
TAAGAATCGACTTGTATACTCACCGAAGTTGACCAAAAGTCTGGTATTCCACTGAGGATCTTATCTCTCCTTACGTAAAAGGGATCCCGAATTTGATCGTATTTTTTTTCCATAGCCAATATCTCGTGGTTGGCTTCTTCGTTAATCTACATAAAATCGAAGTTCAAAATGAAAATGCATTTCCCCAACTCGTTCTTTTTATTATTTAGTTATACTGAAATGACGATGAAGGGACTATCGGAAAAATATAACAGATACGAACAATATCTCATAAAAGTTATTTGAGTAATGATAGAAAAAAAGAGACAGAAAAATAAAAAAAAAAATAACTCATGATATAATGTTTTGCATGGGGCAGCAAACAATTACTCGGATAATAAAGGTTCGATCATTGTACCCGACTTAAATAGGAATACCTCATAATTAAACATATTCAACTCGGTTTTACTTGGGATGGGTCCCACTTCGGAATATAGTTCCTGAATAATATTTGTCAAGTTCTTCCTCTGTATTATTCGTGGAAATCTATCACGAAACAATTGCTACGATCTAAAATGAACTTATGTATAATTATTTATCAGTGTCCATATTAGCGAGTTGTATATCATATCTAACGATAAACGGAAGTTCAAGTGAATTATGAAAAAAGATAACAATACCCAGCAACGATGTTATCATAGTAATCAATAGAAATAATATCCCAATTATAAGCATCTCACTCACCAAGTAATGAGAATCTTGATTATTATATCACAACATGTAGCTCATTTATGTTTATGAAGATCATACATTTCCAAAAGTACTTATTTGGTCATTATTATCACGATGTTCGAGTTGAAAATAAGAGCAAGTAATTAACACAACCGAGATCATGCAACGTGTATGAGGGGAAATTTTACACACAAGATGATATAAGAAAACACACACATTCATATTAAAATACACATGAAAAATTATAATTTTAACATGTGTGTGCTTAACTTCATACAATTTTCTTTTACAGGCTTAATTTCTACCAATTTATCGTACGTTCTAGACAACATCCCCCGATATCCAGCTTTAATACCACATTATGGAAAAAAAAAAAAAAAATACAATTTGTTCAAGTACATTGAGCAAATACAAACCCATAAAATTCAATGTTTTGCATTTCCGAAATTGACACATCCATTCAATCGGCAAAGAGCATCATATATAAATATATAATGCATCCGAATTTAATCGCAATTCAAATTGTTCCTTTATAAGCCA
>CACSLK010027752.1:14801574-14812743 GCA_902706635.1 Striga hermonthica | reverse complement strand
AACAGAACCCAACAATCTTGTCCGGGTGCTATCTCGTGAACCATTGCCTTCTTTCCTCGGCTACTCTTTTGAGACGAGTTTACACTCATCGTCTCAAAATTCTCCATCATTTCTTCAGCCGTTTTTGCTCCTATGTCGCCACCGGCCGCATTATCCACCATGTATTGAAAGTTTTGATGGAGAGAGTCGTAGAAGCTATTCATCAACAAAGCGGGTGGAAAATTGTGGTGTGGGTATTGCCGTTGAAGATCTTTGAAGCGTTCCCACACCTCATGTAGTGGCTCGTTTGGTTGTTGGGCGAAAGAGACAATTTGAGATCGGAGCTCTTGTGTCTTTTGATGAGAATAGTATCTCCCGATGAATTTCGAATACACTTGCTCCCAAGTAGTGAGGGAGTCGGGAGCAAGCGTCATAAACCAAGCCTTAGCCCGGTCTTTAAGTGTTTCGGGAAAACACCTCATCTTTAATTGGTCTTCGTTGAGCCCATGGAGTGGGAAAGTTTGTAGAACATTATAGAACTCACTGATAAAATGGAGTGGATCTTCGTTTGGAAGCCCGTGGAATGATGGAAATTGATTGTAGTGAATGGTTTTGAGCTCATAGTTCCGAGCCGCTGGTCCCAATCGGATGCATGAAGTCACCGGCCCAATCATTGGTTGGGCTAGGTCACGGAGAAGGTATCGCAGAGGGTTGTTCACTTTCTCTTCATCGTTACGTGTCATCTTGCTTTGGTCGTTGGAATTTGAGGGTTCGAGAGAGAGATTGGCGAACAAGTCTCGTACAGCCTCGTCAATGGATTTGTTCTTCGGAATGAGCACACGACCACTCCTAGTACGCATACAGAAACAAAAGTTTGTTACGATCACCTGCTAACGAAGAAGAGTGAACTACAAATACTTCAAAAATACTATAAATAAAACAAGAAAAACAAGAAGAAACACAAAAAACAATAAATCACAAGAACAAAGAGAAATACGAAAAATGAATGAATAAACGCACGAAATAATTCCTAAACCTTTCCCGGCAACGGCGCCAAATTTGTTGTAGCAAATTATTTTTATTTTACCGAGCACCGAATCGAATGATTCGTTTCCTGGGTCGATCTCTCGAGGAAGACTGTTTGGAATTTAATATTGGTGTTGATAACACATAAAATGAAAATAAAGCCTAAACATTCTAATCATGATAGGGTTGGAAAATGATTAACTAAAATAGCAAATAAGAAATAACAAAAGACAATAGTCTAAATAAAAATATAAACAACACAAAGATAAAGATGCTAGGGAATCGGGAATAATCACTTCCAGTTCTACACACATTTAACGGCAATCAATAACTCGGTTAAGTGGTTCGACTAACTAACTCATTTAGCGGTTTAACCTCACTAACTCTCGTAATATGAGGGAAACATAAAAGAGCAAATTAACGAGCCATTTAACACATAGACAATACGTCTCCGAACATGTCTACTCTAAACGAGCCAAGTTCCATCAATTCTCCCCTCTCGGTTTTGAAATCAATTATTTCTACGACTCCTCCCCTTTCGGTTCTACAAGTCGCAATTCGTAGAATTAACAAAATCTAACTTAACAAATCAATATTTAAGCACAAATCAAAGTGTCACTCTTTGATTATATCAACAAATTAACCTAAGTGTCACTCTTAGGTTATTTTAAATTTACCAAGTTTAATTTATCAATTCATAATTAAAATAACTCGTCAAGACTGAGATATCGTCATACATATAAACGAGATAAAACCAGAATGATTATCCCCTACCCCTAGCTAGAGAATTAGCTACTCATATCAAATTTAACACAAAAATACATTTCTCTCAAATCAACCATTTTCATGAATTAATCAAAAGAGAAAACAAACTTACAATTCAATCTCAAAGTGTTGAATCTAATACAAGCTTCCTCCAAATACAAAATACAATAAAAAGAAAAATAAAAGAAAGAAGAAGAAGAAGAAGAAGAAGAAGTGGAGAAGGGAAGAGGGGAAGAAGGGGGAGAACCCCCCTTGATTCAAAGATGGTGATGATGATCATGATGCCTCCTTTTATAGCCCAAGTATTATCCCCTTTAGGTGTAGTTTGATGAAAAAATAGCTGAAAATCACGCTTAACATGATGCCTAACTCTCACCAATTCAACCACAAGTTCAAACATAGGTAATAAAATAGACCAACTGTTGTCTGCCAGGGTTAGCGCCGCTAAGGTGGGGCTTAGCGCCGCTAAGGTGCGGCTGGTTCGCACGTCCTCACTATTTTGGCTCGTTCGGGCTCGTTTGAAGTCGGAATTGAGTTCCGTTTTTTACTACGCGTAGCTAACGAACCCCTCTATCCAATGATACTTGAATGGCCAAAATATTCTTGAAATACAATTCTTCCGAAGCTTTTGACCATCACACTAAAGTCTTGATTCGCGTGCGACTTCGTGCGGCTTTGCATTTTTGCTCCGTCCGAATTCATCCGAACTCGAAATCAAATTCTGCTTTTTCCTATGTGTAGCCAACGAGTCCATCTATACAACCATGATTGCCCGTTTTATAATCGACTCATCACGAGACTTTCGATCTGCACACCAATAAATGAAGAAAAACCAGAAAAACACACGAAAAACACAAAGAAAACCAAAATAGAACAAAACACATAATAAAACACAAAACGAACTAAAAATCAACTTAAAGACCTAAAATAGGGGAAAAAGAATGATAAAACAACAACGAAAATCGCAACAAAAATGGACACAACAGTTACACGGCTCACGGCCATTACATTTATTTTGAACAATCCCTTGTCGAGATAACCACTACCAAGGAATTTTCCATATTTGCTAAGAATAAACTTCTTAGCTTCAAACACTAGCCTAAATCCATGCTCAACAAGAAGTGATCCGGAGACCAAATTCTTGCGGATGTCTGGGACATGCAGAACATCCTTCAGCTTCAACTTCCTTCCAGAAGTGAGCTTCATCACCACCGTGCCCACTCCAGCCACATCAGACGTGGAGGAGTTTCCCATGTGAAGTTTCCGACCCGTAGCAAGAGTGTATTTAGAGAACACCTCCTTGTCGGAACACACATGACGAGTGGCACCAGTATCGATGTACCACTCCCTCGGGTTATCCACCAAATTGGCTTCAAACACCACAGCCGACATATCAAAGTCGGTCAGTTCACCCGTCACAGGGCCATGTTCAGCCAAAAGGGCACTCGGTTTCCCTTTCTTTGGCCCAACCTTCTTTGGCCTCTTGCAGTCTTTTGCCATATGGTTTGGTTTTCCACAATTGTAACATGTTTCGGTAAACTTCCAAACCTTAGCAGGCTGCTTCCCTTTGTTAAGGGACTTCCTCTTGCTTGAGTTTCCTTGCTCCAGCAAGTTCGCACGAGCCTCCATTATCGGGGATTTACCCGACGACTTCTGGTTGTCCTCCTCGATACGAAGACGAACCACCAAGTCTTCAAGACTCATCTCCTTTCTTTTGTGTTTGAGATAATTCTTGAAGTCCTTCCAGCCTGGCGGAAACTTCTCGATCACAGTCGCTACTTGGAATGACTCGCTCAAGGTCATCCCTTCAGCATGGATATCATGCAAGATTAGCTGGAACTCTTGCACTTGTGACACGACAGTCTTTGTGTCAACCATCTTAAAGTCAAGAAATTTGCCGGCGACGAATTTCTTCGCCCCAGCATCTTCAATCTTGTACTTTTTCTCCAAGGCAACCCAAAGCTCCTTGGCAGAACCAACAGAGTTGTACACATTGTACAACTCGTTACTAAGTCCATTCAGGACATAGTTCCGGCAAAGGTAGTCACCTTACCCCCAAGCATCATACGCAGCGCGTAGTTCAGCATTTGTCTCATTTTCAGCAATAACCGGTGGATCGTCCTTCAGGTATTTCACCAAACCCAAAGTGGTCTGGTAAAAATGCATCTTTTGTTGCCACCTCTTAAAGTCAAGCCCGTTGAAATTTTTGGGCTTTTCAGCTGTAGGGACGGACAGCAGGTATGGGATGATGAACAGTGGTGTTGATTAGCTGCTGAGAGTTGGAACCTGCTCCGGTGGATGCCATCAGTTCAGTAGGTTGACTTATATTCGTCTTGTGATTGTTGGATATTTAGTATCAAAATTACACGGGAATCCTACGAACTGATATGTATTTATCAGTTCTCACAAATAATCTAAAAAATAGAAAATTACAATCGAACTGAAAAAATAAATTACAACTGAATAAAAAAAAATATAACGGAAAGAATAAAGCCGAGGCGAGTAAAACTCTTTCCGCAAGAAGAATACGCCCCGTGTGGCAGCTAACGGTTCAGGCGTAACTTCCCAAAAAATACAACGGCAAACGTCTCTAAATCTGTAGCACACCAGATTTACGAGCTCCGACGAACTGGAACGGAATCAAGAATTGAGCACTAAATACAAAAATAAAAATATATATAATTTTTATTTTTTATTTTATTTTAATTTTTTTTCCTTCCACCCTTCCGGTTTTTTTCTTTCTTTTTTTCTCTGTTTCTTTTTTTTTTCTTCCCTTTTCCTTTACTCTCCCCTTCTTCCTTTTTCTTCTCTTTTCTTTTCCGCCGTCTCCTTTTCTTCTTGATTGTGTTACCATAGATGACAAATAACACAATTCTCCCTATATATAATTCCCGAATGCGCTGAGCCTACGTGGCTGCTTCTGGTGCTTCGTAATCTTACTTGGCGAAGAATCATGCTTCGTAATTAGGTTTGGACAAATAATATTGATATGTAAATAATTAATAATCTAGGTTCGGGTATTTCATAAATATTATTTAGCGAACTTAGGTATTTTAATATCACTTGTACTAATATAACCTTTTAATTCTTTGTAATTTTATATAGTGAGGCACTAAGTGACTAAAATATCCCTGAATTTTGATTTGTTTCCTTCAATAAGCTATTGAATTATAAATGTATTTTAAAAGTTGATAACTTTTGTGTTTCTTATCGGTTTTACATATATAATATATCAATTTAATCATCTTTTAATTAATCATCTTTTGATGATTTTCGATTTGACATCCATATTGTATATATGAAATAAATCAATTATATTTATCTTTATAATAATAATAATAAATAATAATATTTATTAAAATTCATTAGAAAAATAAAATTATTTCTCAATTGATATATTTATATTTAATGTAGTTATATATTGTAAGTTAAAAAAATTAGTATAATATATAACATAGGTAAGTCGCACAAATAAAAAGTGTCATAATAAATATATAATAATATATATTAGAGATATAAATCGTATTTTTATATGTTTTGTATTTTTACCTTCTAGCTTAGCACTTTTACCAGTACCCTTATAGTTTCTATTTACTATAGTAACAACTCTTTTTACTCATTATGTATGTTGGTATAAATACCAACCAAACACCACATGTAACCCTAGTTTTTCATTATTCAATTTTACGCAGCTTTCCATCTTCTCTCTCTCTATCTCATCGTTCTTTCTCCTGTTCTTCAAATCTCCATTGTAGAATCAAACATGGTATCAGAGGTCACAAATATCTGATTTGTGACTGATTTTTTCTGCTTCCGCACCTTTTAATCGATGATCTCTGTTTAGATCCTTGCATCGTTGTTTCTTGCTAACCCTAGATCTCTCGATCTTCTGTTTTTTTTTTTTTGTCGCTAAACCTAAATCTCTCGATCTGCCATGGCGAACAACACAAGCCTCACTGATGACGTCTCGTCTCCTTACTACTTACACGCTAGCGACAATCCTGGCGCCCTGATTGTGGCTGAGCTTTTCACCGGCGACAACTATGTCTCCTGGAGTCGCGCGATCCAAATGGCCCTCAGCGTCAAGAATAAAGAGGGATTTGTCGACGGTACCGTCACTCCTCCATCGTCATCTGGTAATCCCTCTCTGTATCTCTCTTGGATGAGGGCGAATAACCTTGTACTTTCATGGCTATTGAATTCTATTGTGAAAGATATTCGCCAATCGCTTCTGTTTTTTACAACTGCTAAAGAGGTCTGGGATGAAATTAAGACACGATATGCGTTAAACTCTGGTCCTAGGGTTTTTCAGTTAGAAAAATCATTAAATACTATAGATCAGGGCTCAATGTCTGTCACTCACTATTATAATCTGTTTAAATCCCTCTGGGATGAATATATCACATACAGACCTCTATTCAAATGTACTTGTGGTGCTATTGTCATTGTACTTGTAATCTCTATGATGCTATGGCTGCTACTCAGCAATTTGATTCTGTGATGAAGTTCTTGGTTGGTTTAAATGACTCTTACTCCTCTCTCCGTAGCCATTTTCTCCTTTCCACACCATTACCCTCACTCTCTACTGTATACTCACTCTTACTGCAAGAAGAGAGCCAAAGAGCCTTAACCAATACTTCAAAAACTCTTGAACCTCTAGCCATGGTTGTCAAAACTCATCCTCAGTCCTTCAAATTTAACAAACCTCCTTATCCCAAAGACAACAAACAACAACCTAAACCCAAGTGTTCCCACTGTGGTTACCTTGGCCACACCTCTGACAGATGCTTCCAACTTATTGGTTATCCACCCAACTGGATTGGACCTAAAGGCCCCAGAAAAACTCCCTCTGCCAATGTTGTTACCACAACTCAACCTCTACAGCCAATTGACACCAATTCTAACAATTTTGATGCCAACATCATTGACAGTTTGTTTAGTGAGTTTGTAGCATTCAAAAAGGCTCAGGATGCTAGACAGGGCTCTACCACCTCTGGTAATACTACTCATATCCCTGTCATTGCTACAACATTCACTGAGCACAAAGGTACTACTTCTCACTACTCATGCATGACTAATACTGCTTTATCTGACTCTTCATGGATTTTGGATACTGGTGCAACAGATCACATGATCTGTGATAATTCTCTTTTTACAGGCAATATCAAAAACATCTCTATTCCTATTAATTTGCCAAATGGTTCTCAAACTAATGTTGTTCATGTTGGTGATATTCAATTATCTTCTCGTATTACACTACATGATGCTTTGTATGTTCCATCATTCAAGTTCAATCTTATAACTGTATCTAAATTGGTGTCTACTCTTAACTGTGGCATACAATTCTTTTCTTCTCATTGTATAATACAGGATCTGATCAGCACCAAAATGATTGGTTTTGCTGAATCGAAAGATGGCCTTTATCATTTTTCTGTTGACAATAAAAACCTTGTTTCTGTTTCTTCTTCTACTGTTCCTACTCATCATGTATATGCTGCTGAGAATGTAATTTCTTCTTTACATGTAAATGAACATACTCTATGGCATCACAAACTTGGACATTTGTCATACTCAAAATTGAATCAGCTTCATGTTTGCAAACCCAATGCTTCTTATGTTAATAATACACCTTGTGATGTTTGTCATTTTTCAAGGCAAAAGAAACTTCCATTTTCAGTTAGTTCATCTACTAGTATAGCACCATTTGATTTAATTCATTGTGACATTTGGGGGCCATACTCTGTTGCATCTCATTCTGGTCACAAGTTTTTTCTTACCATTGTAGATGACTATAGTACAGTCACTTGGGTCTATCCACTTTTGCATAAGTCTGATACTAGAACTCATTTATCAAATTTTTACAACTTGGTTTTAACTCAGTTTAATACTAAAATCAAAATTTTGAGGTCTGACAATGGTACTGAGTTTCTACTTCATGATTTTTATACATCTCATGGCATTATTCACCAAACCAGTTGTGTTGAAACCCCTCAACAGAATGGTAGGGTGGAAAGATAGCACCAACACCTTTTACAAGTTGCCAGGGCTTTGCTGTTTCATGCATCATTACCATTAACATTCTGGCTTGATTGTGTCTTAGCTGCCACTCATATTATCAACAGAGTCCCATCAACTGTTTTGAAAAACTTGTCTCCTTTTGAATTACTCTACAAAAAGCCACCTACCTATGATCACTTAAAGGTCATAGGCTGTTTATGTTATGCATCATCTTTAACTGCACACAGATCAAAGTTTGATCATAGGGCATCTAACTGCATCCTCATTGGCTATCCACTTGGTTACAAAGGATATAAGCTTTATAACCTGGAAACCAAGAGAACATTCATATCCAGAAATGTGGTTTTCTATGAGACTGTCTTTCCATTTCAAACAAACTCCACTGATACTTCTCCTACTTCTCTGTTTCCTACTCCTCAACCCTTTCATTATGATACTACCCCTGTTCTCAACAACCCTACATTATCTCAGCCAGTTACTTCTATATACCCTCAACCTACTGTTCCTATATTACCTCAGTCATCTAACACTCCAGCACTTTCTATGCAACAACCTTCACAGCCTACTACACAAATCTCTCAACCAAATCAAACCAGTCACACTCCTCTCCAACCAGAAGAAGGTCAACTAGACCTAGCAAACCACCTTCATATCTCAGTCTCTATGAACATAACTTGCCTTCTCTTACTACTGCTTCTGCCTTTTCCAACTCTTCTGACATTTCTCATACCACTTCTGGGACATCTAAATATCCCATTTCTGATTATCTATCCACATCTCATTTATCTAAAAATCATTATTCTTTCACTGCATCCATATCATGCCATACTGAGCCTAAAACTTACAATCAGGCTGTTAAAAACCCCTTATGGCAAGAGGCTATGCATAAGAAATAAAGGCTCTAGAACAGACAAACACATGGATTTTAACTGATTTGCCTGCTGACAAACATTGCATTGGGTGTAAGTGGGTATATAAAATCAAATATAAAGCTGATGGTTCCATAGAAAGATATAAAGCTAGATTAGTTGCAAAAGGGTATACTCAAGAGGAGGGAATAGATTATTTTGATACCTTCTCCCCTGTTGCAAAAATATCTACTGTTAGATTTCTTGTTGCATTAGCTGCTATTAAAAATTGGCATCTTCACCAACTTGATGTGAATAATGCATTTCTTCATGGAGATTTAGATGAAGATGTTTATATGACCCCTCCCCCTGGTTATTGCTCTTCTGATGATAAAAGAGTTTGCAAACTTGTGAAAAGTCTATATGGCCTTAAACAAGCCTCTAGACAGTGGTTTCAAAAACTCACATCATGTCTTCTTGCTTATGGCTTTAAACAATCCATTGCTGACTGTTCATTGTTTACCCTCAATGATAAATCTGGTTTTATTGCTCTTTTAGTATATGTTGATGACATCATTATTGCTGGGGATAATATTGACTCAATTACTGCCATTAAAAAACATTTAGACAACTGCTTTACTATTAAAGACTTGGGAACCCTCAAGTATATCCTTGGTCTAGAATTTGCACACTCAGAAACTGGCATCAACATGTGTCAAAGGAAGTATGCCTTAGACATACTTTCTGATACTGGTTTCTTAGGGTGCAAACCTTCTAATACACCAATGGACTCTACCCAAAAATTTCAGCATGCTAATGATTCTGATATTTTAACTGATGCTTCTGAGTTTAGAAGATTAATTGGCAGACTATTATACTTAACTATATCTAGACCAGATATAGCATATAGTGTTCAAACATTGAGTCAATTTGTTGCAAAACCCTCTTCTCATCATCTTGCAGCAGTGCACAGGATCCTCAGGTATATTAAGGGCACGGTTGGTAAGGGAATCCTTTTCTCAAGATCTCCATCTATTTCTTTAAGTGCTTACTGTGATAGTGACTGGGCTAGCTGTTTAGACACCAGGAAAAGTGTGACAGGATATGCTGTTTTTCTTGGCAAATCCTTGATTTCCTGGAAGTCTAAAAAGCAGTCCACCATTAGCAGGTCCTCTGCGGAGGCAGAGTACAGAGCCTTGGCATCCACTGCTTGTGAGATCCAATGGCTTCTGTACCTATTTCAAGATTTTAACTTAACTCATGATGGTCCTGTTTCTATTTTCTCAGATAGTAAACCTGCTTTGGCCATTGCTACTAATCTCGTCTTCCATGAAAGAACCAAGCACATCGAGCTTGACTGTCATTTGATCAGAGAGAAGATAGCCCAGTACTTGATTTCAGTTCACTACATCCCAACAAAAGAACAACCGGCAGACCTCCTCACTAAGGCTCTCCCTAGGCCTTTATTTGATCATCTGCAGTCCAAGCTTCACTTGCACAATGTGCATGTGTAGCTTGAGGGGGGATATTAGAGATATAAATCGTATTTTTATATGTTTTGTATTTTTACCTTCTAGCTTAGCACTTTTACCAGTACCCTTATAGTTGTTATTTACTATAGTAACAACTCTTTTTACTCATTATGTATGTTGGTATAAATACCAACCAAACACCACATGTAACCCTAGTTTTTCATTATTCAATTTTATGCAGCTTTCCATCTTCTCTCTCTATCTCATCGTTCTTTCTCCTGTTCTTCAAATCTCCATTGTAGAATCAAACAATATATATTCTTATAAAAGGTATTTAAATTTTTAAACTATTTTTTCTCATTAATTTTAGATTTTAAGAAAAAATTAGCAAACACCCGTATAATACACGAGTGTTGTACTAGTTATTGATATAATTATTAAGGAGTTGGAAGAATAAACATCTAGTTGGAAGAATAAGCATCTAGTAGATGGAATATTTGTTAAGCAAATTAATTTACACTCAATCATTACAGTATTTTGAGGTCCTCTCCGTTAATAAACCAATTTAAAATATGTTTCATTTAATGAGTCTGAAATTGTAAAAGAGCTTTCATCTGTAAAACACTTGATTTATTTAGATTGAAATTTATATGAGAAATAACAAATTACAAATCTATTTTTTAAAAATTTCATGTGTCAAATTTAGGGTTGCAAACGAGTCGAGCGGCTCACGAGCCGTTCGCGAGCGCTCGAGTCAAAGCTTGACTCGAGCTCGAGTTTGACCGAACTCGAACCTATATTTTGCATTGTTGAGTCGCTCGATATATATTAAATTATTAAAATACCCCACATATATATTTAAACAGTATAACACAAGTGCTTAATGGTAATTTCACTTAAAATTTTCGAGTCGAACTAGAGCTCGAGCTCGAGCATATAAAAAAAATTCAATTCAGCTCGATAAGGTCAATACTCGACTCGGCTCGACTCGTTTGCAGCTCTAGTTAAATTTAATGATTCGATTAAATAAACCAATTTTAAACTTTCACGAGTCAAATCTA
>CACSLK010027752.1:14706994-14725889 GCA_902706635.1 Striga hermonthica | reverse complement strand
CAGGCCCAATGCCGCGCCCAATTTACCTTACACGGCCCAGTGAGCGCCCCAACTACCTCCAGACTGCACCCAAGCGGCCCAAACCGTGCCAGACTGCACCCAAATGGCCCAGGCCATGCCCAAATAGCCACCAAACCATCCAAGAGTGGTCCAAATAAGCTTAGCTTGGTCCAACAACCATATTTTATGCCCAAGATTAATTCGTCACGATTAAAAGCGAACGAGAAGGTAAATTTGAGATATAATTCTTATGAATGATGTTTGGAATTAATCAAAATCATGGAGCAAAGAATTTTTGAATTAGAAAAATTAGAGAACATTTGATTTATTCATGAAGATTAATTGTTTTACTCATGGAGATACTTGCTATACTCGTGGAGACGATATTCGATTTATCGCAAGCGTACTATGTGATTTATTTGTAAGAGCTACTTGAGTTATCCTTGGGAGTTTATCTGAATTATTCACGAAAGTCATTTGATTTGCTCGTGGAAAATGACTGGATTTATTCATGAAATTACCTGATTCATTTGATTTGCTCGTGGAATTAGTTGATTCGTGTGGTGAGATAGTATTTGATTTCTTCGTGGATATTATCTGATTTATGCATGAGATTATTCGATTTGCTCGCGAGATATGATTGAATTTATTCTTGAAAAATTTTAACTGGCTTGTTGAGATAATACTTGATATATTCACGGAGATGTTACTTGACCTATTCAAGCAAATATTTGCATATGTTCGTGAAAATATTATCTGATTTACTTGCGCAAGTATTCGACTTATTCGTGGAGTCAGTCGATTTATCCATAGAAGAATTGTTTATTTGAGAATATTTTGAACTGAGAATATTTTGCGACCGTGCTTGACGTGCGGTGGGTATGCTTATCACTCTCGGATCGATGGACTTGGGGACATGAATTATAAAATTAGTTATTTTGATATATTCGGAGTCTCTCATTTGGATTTTCATGAGCGCATGTGGAGTTTTGTTTGAATTAAATTGCCCACAATTCTCTGAGCTTGTCATTGCTAGAACATGCCTTGAATCGAGAAGATAGTGATGTTCGTATTTGATCTCTTATTTTTCTCGTGTGATAAATGATAAAACGGATGACGTGAATATAATGCTGATAACAACATCTCTTTAAATTCTTGTTGAGGAACCCACGGGATGATGCAAGTCTTGACAAATTATTGAGACAAATGTTCAAGTGTCGAGGATAAAATGAGCAAACACGAATCTATCAATGTGAGATGACAATGGAGGTTAAGTTTTGATGGTGCTGATCACCGGTGGCAGTATCGGAGACAGAAATCAAGTTTCTTTTGGTAAGGTTGGATAATTCCCAATGGTATTCTCGACTTTAAGGTACACAATTAATCTCAACTCTCGACATTTGTGTTGGTCGACATGATTTATCAATGCATTGAATTTTTTAGCACTCTTTCTTGGAGAAATGTGTACCATTCGGAAATATTGTGGAGAAATGTTGTTGGAATCATGGCTTACATGGATATGTTTCGAAACATTGAACAAAAATCCGGCATGACGAAGGCCTTCGGGCTGGCCAATCTCGAGTCTCCACAATATTTGAATTTGGTATTAGGATGAACTCATTTGAATTTTACTTTCTACATTCGTTTGATGATTGTAGATATCTGCGGAGTATGCTTTGTCGGATTATTTATTGAGTCTAGGTTTTGTGAAATTCTGGTCTATCGTACATTTGAGTGGATATTTATGTCCTTTATTATCGAGATAAAGATCTTAATTGCGGATTGTAGCGTGATTTAGTAACGCGTGGATCGACTTGATTGTTTTGATGCATCTATTGTTATTATTGATATCAGAATTGCAAATTGGATGATATGAATAAACTGCGACTCATGAACTTTGCTTGATATTTGCTGAGGAAAACTCATGAACATGTGAACTGATATTTAGATATTGCGTGGACTGCTTTGTTGAAATAAGGAATAGATAGCAGGGAATAATCGAGCAAAAGTCATCATGTATACAAGAAATGGAGGTTAAAAATGTGTTTGATGATTTCTTGATACGTTGAATATTTTTTGCGATTATCTTGCTCGTGTACCTATATTTTTGGTGATGCTAATGAAGATGACCAATTGTTATCATATTTTATTGTGCTCGATGTATTTTTCCTCGACCACGATGGAAGGTCGATCTAAACAACTACGAAGTTGAATGCCTCGAGTGGAATCTCGGCAAAGGCTACGAAGCCTGCGACTACGAAGTCGATCTAAACAACTACGAAGTTGTATGCCTCGAGTGGAATCTCGGCAAAGGCTACGAAGCCTGTGACATCGAAGTCGACTTAAACAACTACGAAGTTGTATGCCTCGAGTGGAATCTCGGCAAAGGCTAGGAAACCTGCGACTACGAAGTCAATCTAAACAACTACGAAGTTGTATGCTTCGAGTGGAATCTCGGCAAAGGCTACGAAGCCTGCGACTACGAAGTCGATCTAAACAACTACGAAGTTGTATGCCTCGATTAGAATCTCGGCAAAGGCTACGAAGCCTGTGACTATGAAGTCGACTTAAACAACTACGAAGTTGTATGCCTCGAGTGGAATCTCGGCAAAGGCTACGAAGCCCTCGACTATGAAGTCGACCTAAACAACTACGAAGTTGTATAACTCGAGTGGAATCTCAGAAAAGGCTACGAAGCCTGTGACTACGAAGTCGACTTAAACAACTACGAAGTTGTATGCCTCGAGTAGAATCTCGGCAAAGGCTACGAAGCCCTCGACTATGAAGTCGACCTAAACAACTACGAAGTTGTATAACTCAAGTGAAATCTCGACAAGGCTACGAAGCCCTCGACTATGAAGTCAACCTAAACAACTATGAAGTTGTATGTCTCGAGTGAAATCTCGACAAGACTACGAAGCCTTCGACTACGAAGTCGACCTAAGCAACTACGAAGTTGTACGTCTCGAGTGGAATCTCAACAAGGTTACGTTTACTATGAAGTCGATCTTAACAACGAAGCTATTATTCTCAAGTGAATCTCGATGAGGCTACGAAGTCTTCGACTATGAAGATAATCTAAAGAATTACGAACTTATGTTTCTCGAGGTAGAATCTTGAAATACTATAAAGCCCACAGCTACAAATTTCGGCTCAAAAACTAACTACGAACAAGTCAAACTATAGTCATAATACTAGTCATATCGATAGAGCGAACGTCAATGCTCGACTTCGACCAGCTCGCACGAAGGGTTGGGGAGAAGACGAGTTGAAAAACTTTTGTTTATCAGCTATGAAGCTGCTAAAATTGTTGCTCGACTTCGACCAGCTCGCACGAGGGGTTGGGGAGAAGACGAGTTGAAAAACTTTTGTTTATCGGCTATGAAGCTGCTAAAATCGTCGCTCGACTTCGACCAGCTCGCACAAAGGGTTGGGGAGAAGACGAGTTGAAAAACTTTCGTTTATCAGCTATGAAGCTGCTAAAATTGTTGCTCGACTTCGACCAGCTCGCACGAAGGGTTGGGGAGAAGACGAGTTGAAAAACTTTCGTTTATCAGCTATGAAGCTGCTAAAATTGTTGCTCGACTTCAACCAGCTCGCACGAAGGGTTGGGGAGAAGACGAGTTGATAAACCTTATGTTTATCAGCTATGAAGCTGCTAAATAATTATATTTCAACCTCGGCAGAAGGTCGAGTATATTTATTATTGCTTGAGGAGGTTGATGATTGAATTTGAGCTTGATTTTGTTGAAATTATATTTCGACCTCGGTGGAAGGTCGAGTATATTCATTATTGCTTGGGCAAGTCGATGATTTGAATTTGAGCTTGATTTTGTCGAAATTGTATTTCGACCTCGCTGGCAGGTCGAGTGTATTTATTATTGCTCGAGCAAGTTAACAGTTTTATTTAACTTTGTTTTGTCAAATGGGATTTTTCTACCTGAGAGTGGAGTCAGGTCTTTAGAGTTTGATTTCAGATAAAGGTATTTCAGTTGTCGACCTCAGAGCCAGGTCATTCAATTTTTGACCTCAGAGGCAGGTCTTTCGAGTTTCGATCTCAGATTCAGGCTTTTTCAGTTTTCGACCTCAGAAGCAGGTCTCTCGAATCTGATTTCAAATAAAGGTATTTCATTTGACGACTTTAGAGTCAGGTTTCTCGATTTTCGACCTCAGAGCTAGGTCTTTTGTTTTTCGACCTCAGTGGTCATTCAATTTGCGGCCTCCAACCTCAGGGTCATTCGATGTTTGACCTCAACAGCAGATCGGTCAGTTTTCGACCTCAATGGTCTTTCAACTCTCAGTTCTCGGCTTTCGACCTCAACGGTCTCTTAACTCTTGGTTCTCGGCTTTCGACCTCAACGGTCTCTCGAATCTCGGCTTTCAACCTCATCGACGATTGCTCAATTTTCAGTTTTCAATCTTAAACATTGGTCTTTCAGTTTTCAGTGCTCAATCTCAGAGACAAATCTTTTGGCAATCGACCCCAGTTTCAGTTCTCGATCTCGGATGCAGATCTTTGAGTTTTGACACAAGAGGCGGGTAAATTAGAATTCAATCTCGGTGATCATCCGGCTTTCGATGCTTGACCCCAGTGGCGGGTCACTTAACTTTCGACCTCTACAATCATTCAGTTTTCAGTGTTTGACTCCAGCGGCGAGTTGCTCTATTTTTCACTCTTAGATCGAGTTATACTCACTCGACTAGAGTGGGGGAACTAGATGATATAGCCACGGCTAGTACTGACGGCTCGACCAATAGTATCTGATATAACATCTCATACCCGACCGGTTTTTATGGGTATATATTGAACAATACGCCAATACATAGGCTAAGACACTTGATATGATAAGATGGGCCAAGCCCAACTTAGGCCAAGCCCAATTTGGAGTATAAGGTACACCCCCCCTATAAAAAGGGGGCTAAGGTACTCATTTATTCCATTCTCTATTGATTCCATTACCATTCTCTCTCTCTCTTTACACTCTCTCCCTACTCTCTCTCTATGCATATGAATACAGTACTGACTTAAGCGTCGGAGGCCCAAAGTCGGGCACCCCGTAGTCCCTGGCTTTGGGTTCTTGCAGGTACGGTGGCCGTCCGAGTCGAGGGAGTCGGGATCTTTGTCCCATCAGGAGTTGTGGCAGGTTTGCCAGCTAATAAACCAGAATCAGATAAAATGTCTAAAGCATATTTCCTCTAACAAAGGTTTATGCCCTTTTCAGAATGGGCAACTTCAATGCCTAAGATGTACTTTAATTGGCCAAGATCTTTGATTGTAAAGCAATCATCCAAGTGATTTTTAATAGCAATAATCTGAGTAATATCATCATCAGCTAAAATTATATCATCCACATATATGAGTAATGGCAGAAAATGATTATCAGATTGTAAAGTAAATAGTGAGCAATCAGAAACAGACTGGCTGAAGCCATATTTCAGCAAACATGTGGTCAATTTCTGAAACCATTGTCTAGAAGCCTGTTTAAGGCCATAAAGACTTTTGGTTAGTTTACAGACCTTAGAATTATGCAATGGATCAGATAAGTAACCAGGGGGTGGGGTCATGTACACTTCCTCATTGAGATCACCATGTAAAAATGCATTATTCACATCTAACTGATAGACATGCCAATGTTTTATGGATGCAACAGCAAGAAGAAGCCTAACAGTGGTTATCTTAGCAACAGAAGAGAAGGTATCAAAATAATCTATACCTTCTTCTTGGGTGTAACCCTTTGCAACTAACCTTGCTTTATACCTTTCTATTGACCTATTTGACGTATATTTTATTTTAAACACCCATTTGCAGCCTATGGTGTGTTTATCAGGAGGTAAATCAGTTAAGACCCATGTGTTAGTTTTCTCAAGAGCTTGTAACTCTTTATTCGTGGCAGATTGCCAAAGTGGGTCTTTAACAGCTTGTTTGTAAGTTTTGGGTTCAGTCAGAGTGGATATGGATGCAGTAAAGCATGCATGAGAAGATGATAATTGTGTTGTGGATAAATGATGTTCAATGGGATACTTGGGAAATGTTCCAGAAATGTCATCAGGATCCTCAGTGTATGTAAGGTTAGTGGCTGAGGAGTTGGGAAGGGAATGTTTGTACACATTAAGGTAGGATGGTATATTTCTTATTCTAGATGATTTTCTGGAGGTAGAGGCATCTGGAATAGGCTGATTTATAGGAGGAACAGTTTGGTTGTCTGTATGAGTAATTTGGGTCTGATCAGGTTGGTTTTGTGTATCTGTAGAATTAGGTTGGTTTTGTGTATCTGTAGGAGTAGGTTGATTACCTATATGGATATTGGAGACTGTTTGATGGTGAATATGGTCAAAAGGGAAATCTGGAGGAGTGGGAAACATTGAAGAGGAATCATGATCAGTAGGTGAGAGGTTTTGAAATGGGAGGATATGTTCATAGAAGATGACATTTCTGGAGATTACGATTTTCTTGGTATCCAAGTTGTAAAGCCTATAACCTTTACAACCGAGTGGATATCCAAGCAATATGCATTTAGAAGCTCTAGATGCAAACTTATTTCTACCCTGTTGTAAAGTGGATGCATAGCATAATGATCCTATGACTTTGAAATGTTCATAGGAAGGTTTCTTTTGAAATAGGAGTTCAAAGGGAGATTTGCCATGAATGACACTAGAAGGGATTCTGTTTATGATATGAGCAGCAGCAGTTATGCAATCAATCCAGAAATGCAATGGTAAGTGAGCATGAAACATAATGGCCCTAGCTACTTGTAATAAATGCTGATGTTTCCTCTCAACTCTAACATTTTGCTGTGGTGTCTCAACACATGATGTCTGATGAATAATACCATGAGAATGATAAAAATCATGCAATAGAAACTCAGTACCATTATCTGTCCGTAAGGACAAAATTTTCTTATTGAACTGAGTTGAGACTAAGTTGTAAAAATGTTGAAGGTAATAATGAGTGTCAGACTTGAGAACCAAAGGATATATCCATGTTGTTCTACTGTAATAATCTAAAATGGTGAGAAAATATTTATGACCAGAGCTAGATAGCACAGAGAATGGACCCCAGAGGTCACAATGAATCAACTCAAATGCAGCAGATGCAACAGATGCAACAGATGTGCTTATACTAAATGGTAATCTCTTTTGTCTGCTGAAATGAAAAATATCACATGGATTATTAAAATGAGACTTGCAAGTGATGGATAAAGGCAAGAGAG
Source organism: Striga hermonthica (assembly GCA_902706635.1). Taxonomy (NCBI): domain Eukaryota; kingdom Viridiplantae; phylum Streptophyta; class Magnoliopsida; order Lamiales; family Orobanchaceae; genus Striga; species Striga hermonthica. The sequence continues at coordinate 14,718,678 of CACSLK010027752.1, read as the reverse complement.
CAAGTTTATGATATGATAAGTGTCCAAGTCTTGCATGCCAGAGTTCAAAATCAGTAGAAGATATATGTGCAACATAAGATACAAGGTTATCAGATGAGTTTGTGACAGGTGATACATGGTTATCAGATGAGTTTGTGACATGTGATACATGGTTATCAGATGAGTTTATGACAGGTGATATATGGTTATCAGATGATACATGGTTATCAGAAACAACATTGCAGTCAGATTGTAAGGACAGATGATATAAGCCATGCTTTGTCTCAGCAAAACCAATCATTATGTTGGTTTTGAGATCCTGTAAAATGCAATAAGCAGACAAAAAAATTGACAGCACAGTTATTTGTAGAAGTTAGCTTAGAAACATAAATAAGGTTGAAAGTAAAGGATGGAACAAACAAGACATTCTGCAGCACAAGATTAGGTCCCAGATTTATCTGTCCCACATGGCATGCAGAAGTATGTTGTCCATTTGGCAAATTAGTTTTAATAGAAACAGATGTAGGTGGAGAGGTAAATAGAGAAAAATCACAAATCATATGATCAGTTGCACCAGTATCAGGAATCCATGAGTATTATGTAAAATTAGAATGTGCAGAACAAGAAAAATGCATGATACCTGCAGAAGCAGATGGTGTAAAGGCAGTAGCAACCATAGGAGAACTGGATATAGGTTGTTGGGTTGTGGTTTGTTTAAGGGCCTGAGACTTTTTGAAATCTAAAAACTCATGAAAGAGAGCATCAGTCAAGTTTGGAGTATTGAATTCTGTTGATGATTGTACTGGATTTGATAAAGTGGAAACAGAGTTGACAGCTGTATGGGAGGGATGTACCCTAGGACCCTTAGGACCTACCCAATTTGAAGGGTAACCAATGACCTGATAGCATCTGTCAGAGGAATGATTGTTGTTGTAACCACAGTGTTGACATTTAGGCTTTTTCTTATCCTTGGAAAAGGCTTGTGGTTTAGGGTGAGGAGGTTGAAATTTGTTTTGTGACTGGGAAGTTTTGAGAAACATAGCAAGATGATCAGCAGTTATATGTGGGACATGAAGGTTTCTTTGACTCTCCTCTTGAAGTAACAAGGAGTATACTTTAGAAAGTGAGGGAAGAGGAGATGTCAGTAAAAAATGGCTTCTCAGAGAGGAGAAGGAGTCATTGAGACCAATAAGGAATTTCATATCAGAGTCAGACTGTTGAGCAGCTGACATAGCATCAAAAATGTTGCAAGTGCAGGAATTACAGGCACCACAAGTACAACGAATAACAGGCCGATAGGTAACATATTCATCCCATAGAGATTTGAAAGCATTGTAGTACTGTGTCACAGATAAGGAGCCTTGGTCCATAGAACTTAGGGATTTTTCAAGTTGGAAAGCCCTAGGACCACTACTCAAAGCATAACGAGATTTTATCTCATCCCAAACATCTTTAGCAACATTAAAAAACAATAAGGACTGATGGATGTCTTTAGACACAGAATTAAGCAACCAAGACAATACCAGATTATTAGCCCTCACCCATGCAAGAGATTCAGCAAGAGATTGAGTAAGAGAAGGGATATAAATGGTACCATCTATGAAACCAACCTTATTCTTAACACTGAGAGCCATGAGTACTGCTCGGGACCAAGAAACATAATTGTCTCCAGTAAACACCTCTGCAACGATTAGTGCACCTGGATTATCGCTCGGATGAAGAAAAAACGGCGATGACGGATCGTCGGTCGGCGGTGTAGTAGTAGCCATGAGAATCGATAAGCAAAAATAGTGTAGAATATCGATCTGGAACAAAGTAGCTCAAATCGGAAGGTTTGAAAACACAGATCTAGGGTTACAAGAACCATATCTGCAAGCTCAAAACATCGATCGAGAGAAAATAGTAAGCAACGGAAGTATATCAGTAAAGGATCGAAAGCAACTCAGCGATTGATACCATAATATGATTTATTGAACAAGGTGTTCAAATGAAATCAGATGAAAACGAGGGAGAGAGCGAGAGAAAATGAAAATACATCTTATTGATCTGATGAAATCGAGAAAATGAAAAAGTGTGTACAGGAAACCCTAACACTGCCTTATATATGGCAAATATAAAACCTAATGGGCTGATACAATATATTACATCAAATGGGCCTAATACAAAACTAATATTAAGAAGCCCAAGTACATGAATAATAAACTGATATTAATGAGCCCAAATGTATGGTTGTTACTAAGTATGGAAATCACTCTTATTTTTTATTTTTGGTTACACATAAATGAAATTGAACGCATTATACAAATCTTTTAAATTAAAAAAAAAAATTATTTTATAATTTCTCATTTTTTTCGTAATTTTTAATTTATATTTGTTACTCTTTGTTGACATTTTATTTTGATAAATTGCTTCCTACAGTATATAAAATTGAAAAGTTGTAATTTACAGTTAAAATTTCTGACATGGCAGCACAATTTCTTTTTCCCAATTGTGTATTAACTTTGAATTTTGAGTTGAACAATGGATTTTGAAGTCCATGATGAGAAGAATAAGTATGATTTATCGTTTCTGATAATTGATCCGTCGAAACTCGTGGCATTATGAAAAACTTCGTTTATTAATTTTTTGATAATCAGGATATTCGATTTTTAGGGAAATGTGTCATTAGGAAATTTACAAGACAAGATTTCCGATAAAATAAGTCTCATGAGAATCCAATGATTGAATTTTGGATTTTGGTTAGGAAACGAAAAAAGGGCTAGATTTTTGTCACTTTATTTGACTTATGATCAGAATCCACCGTTGAAATTTTATAAGTTCTACATTAGTTAGAGAATTCATTTTATAATCTTTTCAGTGCCACCGGAACAAAAAAATTAAATATATTGTTCATCACTATGGGTGAACCAGATTTTTTTTATGGACAAACAACGCCTACATTTTTCCTTGATCGATTACTGATGGGTCAGTTGTTATAAATCGATAAATTTTATCTCATTTTTTCCGTCTCATCATCGGCTTCCGAACTCCTAAATCAACTTTTTAAGGTCGTTTCAAACTTAATTAACCAATTTATTATTATTATTATTATTATTATTATTATTATTATTATTATTATTATTATTATTATTATTATTATTATTATTATTATTATTATTATTTTTTAATTGAAAAATAAAGTGTCAATTCCATCTATTTAGAGGCAATTTTACCGAAATGTTGGCAACAATAAATTCGACAATACTCATGATGCACGATTTGTGAAAAAACGAATAAAACATAATACGTGACAAAAATTCACCCATCAACATTATAAATAATGTATACTATTCACCATTTTAATTGTTGGAATTTTCAAGTATGGTGGATAACAAAAATTCTACGGAGTTATCGGATGATTTTTTATATGGAGACATCCACCACTTATTGTATTGACACATGTCCAAAATATATTTATTGTAAAATACGTGTCAATACACTATTCGTGAATAAGTGTGGATGACTCCAAAAATGAACCATACAGATAGCTCCATAGCAAAGTTGTGGTGGACAAATACTCACTCATGTGTTTTACTAATACGACATTTACCCATTTTAAGCCAAACACTCGCAATTTTATATTTGAGATCATTCTCAAAAGTATTTTCTTAGGCCTCGTTTACCAGAGAGGACATGGATTTGGGGGGACAAGATTAATTGTCCATCCAGTCAGCGGATTAAAAAACTCATCCTATGTTTACCACCACTTGCTGCTACTTTTGTAATCTCATCCTATGTTTACTAACATGTTGTGCAGCTAATGACAAAATATCAAAATGACGGATTTGCCCTCCCTATTGTCTATCAAGATCTGCTGAAATTGTGGCTTCGTCATCATATTTCAAATCTCTTGCCTAAGGTTGACGAAGAAGCCATTACTGTGGATGCCGGCGAGGATAAATCGATCCAGAAGATGAGGTAAACAGCAAGACGATCTCGACGAATTTACACCGTACGGGGCTATATGGGCAGTACGAAGTTGGTCACGTCGGCTTACTCAATTGGGTCCGAAAGTTCGTTTGACAAGCCACCCACTCGGCGCATCCGATTAATCGCACTAAATTCACCCACCTTTCAGGTAATCATGTGGTAGTGATGATTATAATTTATGCTTTGTTCAACTTCTGTTAATTTTTTATTGCTTTTCCAGAGTAGGGTTTTGACTTGGATTTTTTTGGGAATATGTATTCTAACCTTGATTTATTTATTTATTTTTTTTTTTTGCCTCTGCGTTGTTGTTTGGGGGGGCTCTCTGTTCACTTAATAATTGTTAAAGTGCCTCCACTATTGTGTTTGAACACATGTTTGTAAGGACTAAGGTGTTGATTGTGGTGATGTTTTGTTTATTCCACATTGGCTTTTCGTGATTTTGATAGTTTAGGGTTCTTTGGAACATGCTGTCACCAATTGAGCTGTATATATTTGTAGTTTTGTTTCCTACCACATCTTTCAATATCCAATAGTTCCAGATACTGAGATTAAAGATGGTGATGTTGTGTACTTTATTCTATATTATTGTTTCTTGTTATTAGGTTGGAATAGGGGTATTGTTTCCTTGCTTACACCTCTCGATAACCACCATTGTTCCAAAGTGAGAGTAATTGATGTGATGTTATCTACTTTATTCAATATTATGGGGTCTTGTTCATTATGATGGAATTGTTTTTGTTGTTTGAGATTAATGAGTATACGACCTTAAACGAACCTTAAACGATGTTGTATGTAGTTCATTGTTGTTTGATGTTGACAGACTGAACACGTTTGGATGTTGTTGATTATTGTTAGAATGTTGAATGATTATAAGAATTACAGATTTTGGCATTACTTCATTATGTCCATGTCAAGTGACTCTACCACCTCGTCTTGGAGGTCATTTTGTTCTACAAATTCTCGAAGCTCCGGAGGCATGAACCCCACATGCCGCCATGGCGTGGAAGCCGAATTGCTAACATCTCAAACAGACCAGAACCCAGCGAGGAGGTTCTACCGTTGCAGTCTCCCAAAGGTGAATTATTGTGTTTGCTTTATGTTTTATTTATTTATTTATTTTATCTTGTTTTACTATTTGGGGGTTGGATAATAAGGTAGTAATTCGCAAGTTTTTCAATTATTTAAGGACCAAGACTGTCGATTTTTCGTTTGGTTGGATGCTGAACTCCCACCTTATCAGAAAGGGTGTTATTTGAAGTTGAAAAGTCAAAATAAGTCCCTTGAAGAGCAATTGAGATGCAAACAAGTCATGGAGAAACTATTGGCTGAACGATTAGAAATGAAGGTTAAGGAGATGGATTTGCTGAAAATCGAGATTGATGAATTGGAGAAGAAGGTTAAGGAATGTACTGAAAATCTAAGGAAAGCAAGGAAAATGTTATTCTGTTTCTGTGCCATGGTTCTTGTACTTTGTAGTTGGTTGATGATTCCTTGATGCTTTAGTGGAGCAGAAGATGGTTTATTTTTGGAATATGATCATATTTACTTACAACTGACTGTTTGAAGATGGAGTTGTTGAACATGAAAGTTATTGTCTACTCGTCGTATTTTGTTGTGCTATTGTAATGAACAATTATGTTATTTGAAGTTGTCATTATGTATGTTGAATTAAGTTTGTTTCGAATATTGTAATGAACAATTTACTGTTTGCTTTTGAATGTAATGTGGACAATTCAATGCATGTCTATGGGCAGACTGAATGAGACACTTCAATGCATGTCTATGGGCAGTTTTCAACTTTATTACAAAAGTTGAATTGATGGGAAATAACAGAGGTGAAGAGACCATACTATACTGTTTTGTTTACGTCATGTTATGCATGATTGAATTTTGAGGCTATTTGCTTATTTAAATGCCCAAGCACCCAAAAGCATTCAACATCTACGGATTTACGTTTTAAAAAAAAAATTACTTAAATTTCTATCTTTGCAATGGCTCCCAGCTTTGGGGTAGTGCAGGCTGACTATCTCTACAACCTACATTGGACTCCAAAACTTGACGAGTTTTTAATCGAGTTTTTGCTCGACGAGAAGCGTGTTGGTTTGTTTGTCCCAATTGTAGCTAACACTAGTAGTATCGTCGATGCTACGAGGGAGCTAAATGGTTGTTGTGGAACCAGTTTCACGTCGGATTATATAAACCAACGTGTTGATACTTTAGGCAGAAGATACCATATATTCTCACAACTTAAGCACAAGGAAGGGGTTGAGTACGATAAGGCGAACAATGTTTACCATGCGTCCGACAACAAGTGGCATCAGTTGGTAAACGTGAGTATTCATAATCTCTCCACCCTTGCGTTATTACAATTTTTTTAGTTGCGAAGTCGAAGTAAATTTTCATTTGCATGTAGTGGAATGACTTTGCGATAGCTTACATGGAGAAAGGCGATCCCCAGCATGATAAGATTGTGGAGTTGTTTCACGTGGAGCCACCCTACATACCTCCATTCGAGTATCACGTTTTGTCTGACGACACTGAAGAACCTACAAATGCAAAAAAGGGTCACGACAAATGTGTTGAAATTATAGATGTCGAGGACAACAGTGCATATACTGATCGAAAAGGTAAGTTCGAACCGTACCTTGTTCGAACGGACCTTCCACGCAAAAAAAAACCATCTCGTTCGTGTTTTTTTATGGGCGGTAGTTCAAAGGCCTCAAAACAAAATCATACAATACATAGTCAGACTGGGTCAACTGATGGTTATGTGAATCAGATACCACAGTACGACTTATATGAGTCTCGAGCCGATGAAGTAGACTCAAATTCTACGTCCACTGCGTGTTCCGCCACTCCAATGGATTACACGCCGGATTGGCCGGCGTACTAGGTCCTTCATGGGGTTAATCACTTGCTCAGCCGCCATTACTCGTTGTAATATTGTGTTGCCCTTCTTTAATGTTTATGTTTCTAAGCACCTGCTGATTTGCGTAGTAGTTTGTGTTTTTATTGTTTGGTTGTTGGAGTGTTTGGTTGTGGAGCTTATAAAATCAATAATGTTTTTTTGTATGTGCCCATAAGAGTTGAACCTTGTGTTTGTAGTCGATGATTTATGTCTTCAATGTTTATGTTGTCGTATATTCGTTTCCATTAAGTTTGATTAGAAGTTATGGATTTTTTTTTTCTTTTTCTTTTCTCCGAATTGGTACATTATGGTATAAGAACTGCATCCCATTTCCAGTTAAGATGTATGGATAATAAACTTAATCGAAATGAATTAGAAACTCCACTTACATATATAATAAAGATGCATTTCAAATGAAATTAAGTTTCTAACATTAACCATTCAAAAACCAACATAGCAACAAGCATTAAGCGAATTCCATGTTTCTAACAAAGTTCACAACCGAATCCACATAAGTTCAAATCATGACCCCTAAAAAAGTTTCCAACATCATCCCAAAATGCACATTATCCACTATCATATATTACAAAACCACTAATTTTTAACCTTGAATGTGATGACTTGGTATTGTGGGAGGAGAAAGAAAGTGCAAACATCGCCTAGAACAATGTTGTTGTCATCAATCAACTGCCGTGCACAACCGTTCTGCATGAGTTTCTTGCCGTGACCATGAATGATATCGACCTCATAAGAATTTTCACCATATTGCACGATTGCGGAGTTGTAGTTCGAATAGTGACCTTGAATGTAATCCCTCCAAGACCTCATAGGGATGGCCTAACATATGATAGAAGATGGTAAATACAATCATATATAAAATATGCAATTTCAATATAACTACACTTCGACATCAAACAACATACCAGACGTGCACGCTCCACGTGAGTTGGCTTGATTTCGACAGAGAACGTGTACTGTGGTAACCTCTCACATCCGTGCCTCTCCAACACACTCACTTGAAAGTCGAACATGGTCCTGGGACTGAAAACCAGAAAGTATGCCAAACCTATATCTTCTGATATAATGAAATCTTTCCACCCCTCCACAAATGTGAGGCAGTTGTTAACCATACGCAAGGTGGTATCGTACTTGCGCCCCTCTATCGTCTCGATACTACATTGTTGTGGTAACACCACCTCACTGTAATGGTGGTGTATTGCTCCGGGTAATGACTACATAAAAGAAAAAGGATTTATGTTTCGTACGTAAAACGTAGACAAGACTTTACAGTTTCGTTTGATGCGAAATAAGTAAAATAAATAAACTTACGATGGTGTCGAGCGTGGTCACAACCTTGAAAAAATGAGGAACATCACAATCAACATCCATGTTGTCCATGTTGTGCCTGTTGTCACAATAATATAAACACAACAAAAAAAAAAAGAGAAAAAACTAAAATAGATGATTCGCATATTATATCCCAACACTTTCCACTTCAAATGATACACGTACAACTACCATTCACAAAATAACCATTGTACTACCATTAAAATTCAAGAGGTTACATTGTCAACAAAACAAGCACATTACTAATATCTTAAACAAGCATACACAAAACAAGCACAACAAGTTCAAAGTCTTAGGAACCCAAAATGAAAAAAAAAAACACAGAAATAAGTCTTAAAATGCCACATGTTTCAAAACATGCCAAAATAAGTCTAGTCATGCCAAATAAGTCTTCACATGACAACTACCCTACAATCGTCCTTCATGCATCATGTTCACCATCACAGCTTGATTCTCTGGGCTAAGGCTGAAGTACATAGACAAACTCCTGTGGGTTCTTGCACAAACGCATTGTCACAACCATTTTGTTTTCAGTTGACAGGAAATGCATGTTGGACAAGGATTCAAACACTGCATTCCTTTTCTTCTCAGCATCGTGCTCAAACCCAAGCCTAGATACAACCGCATTCAAGCTGTCTTTTGTATTTTGGGAGAATGATTCCATGATATCTAGGAATCTTTCCTCCCACTGGTTCAATGCCCTTCTTTTGCCACTTGTCTTTCTCTTCCCTGCCCTCGAACTGGACTCAGCAGCGGTACCGGAGGTGTTACCCATGCCAACGCGTGGGCTTCCATCACTTACGTTAGTACGTAATGGAACATCCTCATGGTCGGAGTCTGGTGTGTCCTGCTGCATGTCTTGCTGCATGTCTTGAGCTGGCACTTCGTTTGCTGCGTCTTCAAAGCCCTGTGCATTTTCTCCAGCTGCTCTGTCCTTCCCAAAGATCTCCGCCCAATCGTGGATGTGTGGGAAGGACTTGTTCCTCAGAGATTTGGCATTAAGATCCACCTACAACATCGAAATACATCGACCATCCATAATTGTAGATGGTGTTATATATGTTTACCAAAATAATCTACGTGTTTTCTTATTAGATTCTTACCTTTAACCATGCTATCCATACATGATCTTCGCAGGAAAAAGTTTTGGTAATCTCATTCCACCCAAAGCCCGAATTACCTTTTATGAGTGCCACGCTCACATAGTTCTTCCTCCAAACGTGAATCTTGGAGCTTATGTGAGGATCCGCACGAATGGTACAATTAGGAAACTTCAACTTCAATCTTCTCTCAATCTCAAAATTGTAACCCTGCGTAAAACCATTGTCTGCCCTCCAACCCTCGTTAACCATATCTTTTAAAATATCTATTAGGGCCTGCTCCTCAGCAGGACTCCAAACACGGCGTCGACTCGGTTGTGAAGAAGCCCTCCCAGTTTCATGGCTACACGAATAGTCCATGGTGATACCTGTGCAGACAATACTATTGCACGAAAGGATTGATTTAATCATTATTCCTAAGATAATGACATCGCATATAAAAGAAATAAAGGCATCATCTGGTAAACGAAGAAGGCTAAAAATGGTAAATTAATGCTTAATGAATACAGAACATATTATGTATCTCATCATATTCTGTCATCTAAAAAAAGACCAATTAATTTTGCCATGCAATGACAAAACCGTGACATAAGAAATGGTGCATAGAAAAGAAAAAAATGTCGTCTCTCACATGATTCTGTTTACAGAATTATTCAACTAAAAGACATTACGATCCCAATCATTGAACATATCTTGTGCCAATCGGTCACGAAATTGTGTCCATTCCGGGCTAGCCTCCACCTGGTCTATCAACTCATCTTCATTCGTAGTTGTGGACACTCCGTTAGTCGGTATCTCAGGGACTAGTGCTTCCATGGGATCATTAGCCATTGAGGTGCGTATGAAGTTGTGGAGGAGCGCACATGCCATAATAATGTGATTTTGTGTCCTAATGGTATAATATGAACAACTCCTAAGAATTGCCATCGCATCTTCAAAATACCAAACGCACGCTCAATCACATTTCTAGCCTTAGCATGACGAAGGTTGTACAATTCTCTAAAGTTTCGTGGCCTGCGATTTCCGGTACCCCATTCCTGTAAGTGGTATCTGACACCCCTATATGGCGCTAAAAATCCAGGACCATTCGTATACCCACCATCCACCAAATAATAATTTCCTGTGTGACACATTTTGTAACAAAGATTAAGGCACTATGTGTGTTTTAAGTTTCTATGTTTATGTATGACATATATTATATAAGAGATAATACCGTTTGAAACGCGTAGACCATTCGTCCTAGTAACCGCATCGCGCAAGACACGATTATCCGCAGCTGACCCCTCCCAACCACTTAGCATGTACACAAAGTTCATATTTTTATCGCAAACGCCAAGTACATTAACAGATACACTACCCTTACGGTTTCTATATCGTGCCTTGTCAATGGAAGGAACTCGCACATCAATGTAGGTTCCATCTAGTGCTCCTAGACATCCCTAATGAAAAAGAAATAACGAAAACTTATTACTTTATGGATTGAACTAACAAAACGGTAACACGTTGTGAAAAGTGTATTAGGTTACCTTGAAACCATTTCCACCTTTCATCAACACAATCGGCTTCTACTGCCTTTGGATGCACGGCTAAGATCCGGTGAACCCGTATCACCGCATCAAGAACACGATTAAAGTATTTGCTTATTGTCCTACCAGATCTTACAAAATCAAGCTTCAAAGTGACATTTTTCTTATGATGAGCTAGGACTGAGAGAAAAATTGCAACTTGCTCGCTAGGTGCAACATTTCTGGATGGACGAAGTCCGCCAGAACTTTCAAGAAGGTAACATAGACGACCGAATGAATTACGATCCATACGGAGGTTCTCCAGACAAGTTGTGTCGCTCACGTCAACCAATCTTCGCATGTAATTGAGCTGATGGGGGAGTCTATCGCTAAACCGAATTAAAGGAACGTGCTCACTGTCGGAGCGTTGACGTTTTCGGCGAGGACGGATGAATTTCATATAAAAATAAACAGATAGTAGCAAAAAAAGGTGAACACTACTGATAGCCTCTTCCAATATAGCAACAACCGCTATTTCTTCTGCAACGTTGTCCATCTACAATAACATGAAGAACCTCATTCCCCTTATTTTTATCTTTCCCCACACTAAAACTATACAAACTGAAATATTTATCGTCTGGACGAACCATACGATAGGTCCTACATACACTTAAAAGATACACAACAATGACATTCCAAAACAAGCAATCAATACACAATGAAGAACACAACACCTTCAAACAAACAAATGATATACCCATAACGTGAAACACGTAAGAGAATTTACCTAAAAATGAACCGGTGAACATAAATTACCTAAATCTTGCACAACAAGTCTATCAAATATGGCTCAGATGTTATTTTTATTACCATTCA
>CACSLK010027752.1:14626353-14640811 GCA_902706635.1 Striga hermonthica | reverse complement strand
AAAAAAAAAAAAAAAGAAAAAACACTTACAAGTCTTAATATACTTTTCTTTTTTTTATTGCAGGACATTCTTAAGCGCATGATCTTGTTTTGTAAAGCTGCTGTAGAGGTATGATTAAATTGACGACTTTTAACAAGTATTCCGTAATGTTTTTCATTGAAAAAAAAAAATTGTTTCTGATCATATACATTTTGACAAATCTAAAATGACAAAAAAAACGTAATTTTTCAGGTGCCTTGGTATGTTCCATGTGGTGGAATCTGCTATGGAGATGGGAATTTAGTTTTCATAGCTAACGATTGGCACACCGCCTTATTGCCTGTGTACCTCAAAGCATATTATCGTGACCATGGGTTAATGAAATACACAAGATCGGTCCTCGTGATTCACAATGTAGCTCATCAGGTTTGTTCCTAGTACTTTTGTTGCTCTTTGTTATAAACATGGAAGATCCAAAGAATTGCAGCTTTGAAATAAGCTGGAGAAAAGTGCAGCAATTTTAGTCATGTATGTTTTACTATCCTACTTTTTTCCAATTGTTGTTTTAATTTTCGTCCCTTGTGTTTGCTAAAAGGCTACTAAAAATTCTCCGAGTATTGCGACCTTTTTCAAATTCGAAGGGAACCTTTTTGTTGCGAAAAGGGCCTTTTGTATCCTTACTGCAAACATAAGGGACGAAATTCAAAACAGCAATTCGAATGGGGACCAAAGAGTTGTGGTTGATAACATACATGACTAAAAGTGTGATTTTCTCAAATAAACCATAACCACCCGTGAAGGTAAAGTTTTTAAGGCAAAAATGTATCTTTAGTCCTGTTGGTTTATCGGCATAGCAATTTTAGTCCCAATGTTTGAACTTTTCGCCTATTTGGTTATTCAATTTCATATTTTGCTGGAATTTCAGTCCTTGCTACAATTTCAGTCCTTTAAAGTCCTTTAAGAATTGAAATTGCAATAAAATTTAAATTACATGACTGAAATTGCAATAAAATTTTAAATTATAGTGCTAATAAAAACTCTGGGAATTTGGAAATTTGTTCACAGGACCAAAAGACAGAAATTTTGGAACCTTGTGACTAGGACTGAAAATGCAATTTTTCCTCATTTTTCTCCTTGTTTCCATTTTTATTGGTAATAATTGATCGAACCTGAAAGGGTTATTCATCGTAATTTGACCCATAAAAACTTAGGGTCGTGGGCCCATGGACGACTTCTCGTTCGTGGACCTGCCCGAACACTACTCGGACCTCTTCCGGGTCTACGACCCGATCGGCGGTACGCACTTCAACATCTTCGCGGCGGGCCTCAAGTCTGCCGACCGGGCCGTGACTGTAAGCCACGGCTACGCGTGGGAACTCAAAACCCCCGAGGGCGGTTGGGGCCTTCACGGCATCATCAACGACATCGACTGGAAGCTTCGAGGCATCGTCAACGGCATCGACACGGACGAGTGGAGCCCCGAGCTCGACTCGCACCTTGAATCCGACAACTACACAAACTACTCCCTCGAAACCCTCAAAACGGGCAAGTCCCGTTGTAAGCGGGCCCTACAAGCCGAGTTGGGCCTCCCGGCCCGCGAAGACGCCCCGCTCATCGGTTTCATCGGGAGGCTCGACCCGCAGAAGGGAGTTGATTTGATAGCCGAGGCCGTGCCGTGGATCGTGGGCCAGGACGCGCAGCTCGTGATGCTCGGAACGGGCCGGGCTGAATTGGAAAATATGTTGAGGGAGTTCGAGGCCCGGTACAAGGATAAAGTGAGGGGGTGGGTGGGATTCTCCGTGAGGATGGCGCACCGGATTACGGCGGGGGCCGACGTTTTGCTGATGCCGTCAAGGTTCGAGCCGTGCGGGCTGAACCAGATGTATGCTATGAGGTACGGGACGGTGCCGGTTGTGCATGCGGTGGGTGGGCTGAGGGATACGGTTAAAAGTTTCGACCCGTATGGGGAAACAGGCCTCGGGTGGACTTTTTCGCGGGCCGAGGCCGGGGAGATGATACACGCGCTCGGTAATTGCTTGCTGACTTATAGGGAGTATAAGGAGAGTTGGGAAGGGCTGCAGAGGAGGGGAATGGCGCAGAATTTGAGTTGGGATAATGCGGCTCAGAGTTACGAGGAGGTTCTTGTGGCTGCTAAGTATCAGTGGTGAGAAGAAGAAGAAGAAGAAGAAAGAAGTAGTTTTACCAGTAAAGATTGTTATGAGGATCTGTGTTAAGAGAGGCTTTGTTTTACTGTGTAAAGAATGGGAAGAAAAGAAAAAAAAAAAAAAAAAAAAAAAAAAAAATCCCCGTTGGCGATGATATCTGGCAGTTAAAAGGCGCTAGTCTGACTACTTTTTCGAATGTTGTCACTGATTATCACGATTTTTAAAGCTTACTAAAAAATTTTGCGGAGAATTTGGGCCTACCGGTGACCCGGGTTTTGTTCTACCGGCGATCGGAAAATTTGGGCCTGCCGGTGACCGGGTTTTTTAACCATTCTAATAGTATTTCGTATACTTTAACACACCTTTTCCTACCCTGTCCTCAAAGTACATTGAGGGCGTGCTTGGTTCCTCATAGTTAATTTTGAAAATAAGGAATATGAGTTTATACTAAAATATTATTTAAAATAATATAATTAAAGTTGATTTTATGTAGAAGTAAATAATAGATGATATAAAGTGATGTTTAGTTAAATTTATGCGAATGAATGAATAGTAAGTTAAAATTGATGGTTTGTCAGTTTGTGCAAGAATGATTGATAAATCGCCCCTATATATAATTCCCGAATGCGCTGAGCCTACGTGGCTGCTTCTGGTGTTTCGGAATCCTACTTGGCGAAGAATCATGCTTCGTAATTAGGTTCGGACAAATAATTTTGATATATTAATAATTAATATCTAGGTTCGAACATACCATAAATATTATTTAGCTAACTTAGGTATTTTAATATTACTTGTACTAATATAACCTTTTAATTCTTTGTAATTTTACATAGTGAGACACTAAGTGACTAATATATCCCTGACTTTTGATTTGTTTCCTTCAATTAGCTATTGAATTATAAATGTATTTTAAAAGTTGATAACTTTTGTATTTCTTATCGGTTTTACATATATAATATATCAAACTAATTATCTTTTAATGATCTTCGATTTGACATCCATATTGTATATATAAAATAAATAAATAATATTTACCTTTATAATAATAAAAAATAATATTTGTTAAATTTTATTAGAAAAATAAAATTATTTTTCAATTGATATATTTTGTTTAATGTAGTTATATGTTGTAAGTTAAAAAATTTATTATAATATAACACAAGTAAGTCACACAAATAAAAAGTGTCATACTAAATATATAATAATATATATTTTTATAAAAGTTATTTAAATTTTCAACTATTTTTTCTCAATAATTTTAGATTTTAAGGAAAAAATTAGCAAGCACCCGTGTAATACACGAGCGTCGTACTAGTATAAATTAATTATATTGATAATATTGAAGATAGTGTGATTAATTTAAAGTTAAGTTAAACTTCGAGTATGAATTGCATATGGATTGAATTATTTTTAAAAAATAAAAACAAACACACTGTAATGACCAATTCTGGACACTTCCACACACTTCAAAAAAGGAAGAAAAAAATTCACAACTTCATATCCTCATACAACAAATACAGCAGCCATTGTATATTATACCCAAAAACACATTTCCAAGCAGTTCTAATAAGGAACTTTCAACAGTATCAAAATAATAGTTTTCCCTATATAGTGTATACTGACAAAAAAAAAAAAAAATGTATTTTATTACTTATGTCAATCACAATCCTGGCTGACAAATCAGAGCCCAAAATATCACACAACACATTAAATAATCAAACCCGACCGACCGACCGTTTTCATCATCTTATGTATACGAAACTCTCCTCTCCCGATCGAATTGTAAACAAGATTGATTGGTCAAAAGCTCTGCAAAACCCTTGGCCAAACAACCTTCAACTGCACAAACCGATTTGGTGCCACCCAACGGGATACAATTGTTGTAATTATGCTTAATTATTCCAACACGATCATCCTCACCATTAACAGTATTCTCGATCAAATAAAAGTGCATTCTCTTAGTGCTTTTGATAGTACTATTAGAGACCGCGTACTCATCTGAAGTTTCCTCATCCATTTGCATGTTATCGTCCGATTTTCTCTTTGATCCGGGGAATATTTTCAGCCCTGTAGGTGACAAAAGTTTACAAGTGTGAAACTATTTACATATAAGGCGATATTGCATTTTCAGTCCTGCTGGTTCAATGTCATAACAATTTTAGTCCCAAAGTTCCAACATTTCACATTTTTGGTCTTGTGATTTACGGGACTGAAATTGCAACAAATTCCCAGATTTTCCATTAGCAATTTAAGTCCTATAATTTAAAATTTTGTTGCAACTTAATTCTTGGTTGCAATTTCAGTTTTGTAATCCAAATTTTTCTTGCAATTTCAATCGTTTGAAGATTGAAAGAGATTGGCAAATTGCAGCAAAATTTTAAATCACTGGACCAAAAGGTGAAAAGTTGGAACCTTACATAGTGTTTGGTTCGAGGGAAAATAAGGGGAGGGGAAGGGAGGGGAGGGAAACTTCTAATTTTCCTCTGTTTGGTTCAATCTTTTGTGGAGGGGAGGGGATGAGATTTTCCCCTCTAATTCACGCGCAGAGGAAAAATAGCTCCCCTCCAAAATTGGGAGGATTTGGAGGGGAAGGAAAATGTGAAGATGTAACATTACCTTCTTGTCCTTAATATTAATATTATTTTATTGTTATATATCTTATATCATTAAGGGTAAAATAGTCAATTCAATATTATTTTCCCTCCCCTTCCATTTTCTAACCAAACAAGATTAATCATTTTTCTTCACCTCTCCTCGTACAAAAATCCCTCCAAACAAGGTAAAATTACTTTCCCTCCCTTCCCCTCCCCTCCCTTCCCTTCCATTAAATTCCCTCCCCTCCCCTCCCCTCCTTTGAACCAAACATAGCCTTAGGGCTAAAATTTCTATGGATTTAAACCAACATGAATAAAAATGCATTTTTGCCTACATATTGTGACTTTGGGATAATTACAAAAACTACCGGAAGACTGATCTTTAGATCTTTCTGTTAGGAGAGGAAAAGAAAGCCCAGATATCTACTAGAACTTAAAAATACTCCTTCGAGCTTTGCATTTCATTAATGCATATAATTTCAAAGAATAATCTTTTTTTTTTAATCATCACTAAGCATAATATTATTAGCTAATATACCAGGCACTGAGTCCACACGTTGTTGGGGTTCCGAGTCACCACAATTGCAGAACAAATTAGGAGGGCATCCAGATCCCCTGATCCTAAAAAAAAAAAAAATATCTCAATAAGTCAGTGTTCTAAAAGTCGCTAGGCGTCCGCTAGGCGCTCGATCAGCGCCTAGCGCCTAGAGCGCCTAGGCGGCGCCTAGTCGGGGCCTAGAAATCAATATTAAGTACCTTATTTTTTATTTATTTAACTACTAACAAAATAAAAGTATCTCAACTTATAATAAATCAACACACCTTAGTCCAAATAATAACATTAATATATTTTAAAGAAAACATGAGAACAAAATAATGTAATTAGTATTTTAAAAAAAAACTGAAAAATTGCCGCCGAGCCCGCCTAGGAGCGCCTAGGTCCGCCTAGGGCCTACGCCCGCCTAGGCGCCGCCTAACCGCCAAGGCCGCCGAGCCCGCCTAGGCGCCGCCTGGCCGATTTTTTTGACCGATTTGTGCAAATCGGAGGCGCTCAGCGGCGCCTAGGCGGCCGCCTAGGCCAACTTTTAGAACAGTGCAATAAGTTGATGTTATATTTTTCAGAAAATGCTGGCCAAACGCCTAAATGATATATTATCGACAAAAGTAACGACCTAATAATATTCAACCATAATTTTGGCAGTAAAACTAAAATTAGTTGCACTAGTTCAAAAAATATTGTACCTGTACATGTAGTCAACGAAGTCATCGATTAAAACAGGCCATGCTCCTGGTAAAAAGGAAAAAAAAAAAATATTCAGATCACTAAAGAAATATCACCAGGTGAAAATGTTTAACATTTGTAACGAATCTAGGCAATGATGTGAAATAACAAGTTACAACATAATGAGAAGACAATAATAATACCTTCAGGGTCATACCCTTCAAGATTTTCATGGACACATCGACTGAAAGCTAAAACTTGCCGCCATGTGTCCTCAGAAATGTTATGCCGTTGATGTTTCTGAAGAGAAAAAAAAAAAAAAATTATAATAAACTTCGACTATAAAAATAAAGACTAGTGTGAATATACTGAGAGCATAACAGCAATGTATATAATAACGTTACCTCCACAAAGTTGCACCATTGATCAAGTAGACGAAACCTTCCGGATAATACTAATCTCCAGGCCATGACGGCCCTGCTAACAGCTGGAAAAACATTTATTTGATGTAATATTATTGCTAAAAATAGAATTATTTCGCAAAAAAATAAATAAATAAATAAATCCAATGGGAGATACAAAATATGGGAGTAAAAAATGGTAAAACTGTAGCTTAACTTACTGATGCTCTTTTGGCCATTTTCTCGACAAATGAAGAAAACGAAATCATAGAAGCGCGAGAACTCTGAAAACTTTGCCTATAACACATAAGAAGTTTATAAATGAATTTATGCCACAGAAGTTGTACAGAAGCAGAACTACACCAAGCATATATACCATCAGTTCTAGTGTTGACATCAGCTTGTAAACTTCGTCAAGAATTGAAGCCCTGATGAACAGTAAACTCACCGCTTAATTCTTTTATCAGCTACTTACATATATAAACAAACAAAAAGTGACAAAAATAAAATAAGGAAAATATAAATATGATAACAATAACAATTTGCAATGGAATAAAAGGAAACATTAAGGAAAAAATAATACCTTGTACTGACATTCAATTCCACCACTTTCAACAACTCGGCTAATGCCTCTCTTGAGATTCTTGCCTTCAGAGACTCGTCGTCTGGACCATATCCTTCTCCCTCATTAACAATCGCCCTTGATGTAATATCTGAAACGAATTATTTTATATCAGAACTCAGAACAAAACAATTGCAGAAGCGTAACCGCTCAAATGTATGAAGAAAGTGCATCAAAACCAAGCCCAACAACAATTTCTAGGTCGACCATTTATTACCGGAAAGTAAGACAGAAAAAGTTCTTTCAACAATCAACATGATAAAATCATTCATATAAGTGAGGCAATTGGTAATAGTAAGTGAAGGAGAACTTCTCCAGGCCAAAAATTCTGACTAAAATACTTCAAAGATCTGGGATTCAGAACCTTAAATTGAAAAAGGGAAGCACATACAACTCATGAATAACTGCAAAAAAATTATTCTTGGCCCACGAAGAAGAATGTGAACTGAGTATACTAATCACATTCTGCATCTAAGCCATAAGCAAGTTCATCGCACACAAGAACCAATAGGGTAAAAAAATAAACACACTCCACACATCTCACAAGAGCAAATTCCTCCATTAAACCCCCTCTTCCAATAAACCCAGCAACAAAATTACAATACCATAAACCTTTCTCAAGAAAGCTACAGAGTTTTTCAAGTGAAAATGATAAACAAACACCACATAAATCAGTCCGTATGCAGAAAAACAAACCCCATTAACAAAACATCCAATATAATCACGAATTTCTCGAATTCAATCACAGAACGCCTCAATAAAAGAACCCAGATGATAAAATGAACCATAAAAAGTTCGTAATTTTACCGCAGTATTGACGGTAGATTTGGAAGATATCGACACAAGGATCCATGGCGATTAGATGGGCTTTTATGGGGGGTTTTCGTGTAGAATCGAAAACCCAGATGGAGCTCGTGGCTATGGCAGCTGTCACTGTAGCATTTCTTTTGCGGTGGCCGGTGGGGTTGATGATGGATTAGAGAGAAGGCATCAAATGTTTGCACGCAATGTTATATTATGTGTTTACTGTTTAGTATTTAAGTGTTTTCCTTGTTTTTTCGTATTATTGATTTTTTTAAAAGTTTTTTTGTGAAGGAAATATCTGTATTTAAACAAAATTAATTAAATTAATTTAGTTGTGGGAATTTTAAATTTGTCGGCCAGACCGGATCTAACGGGAATGATATAATTTGATGCGGATTTTTTTTTTTTTTAATATATCTCATTATGAAATTATTCCGTCGGAGTTTGTAATCGTTAGATCAACTATCATAATTATATAAATGATCTAACGGTTACAAATCCCGACAGAATGATTTCGTAACGAGACTGCATTTCCGTGATTAATGATTTGTTTTGTCCTATGTTTGTTGGCCTTAACTATTATGTGAAAATTGCAATTTTAAGCCAATATTTTTCACCCTTAATTAATGTTTGATAACGTTTAGGTAATTAAACTTTGGTGAAACTTAATTAAATATATTTTGTTGAGATTAATATTTTGGTGTTTAATACATAATTGTTCGTTAATTTTTAGAACGTCTTGGTCGAGATTTTTTTTTATCAATTTAATTATTATTTAGATGTATTAAGTAAATATAATATTGTTATCTTTACACTTGTATTTGATAATGTGCAAATGCACATAGATAAACAAATATTTATATATTATATGTATGTATATAATATTTAAAATACTAAATTAGATAAAGTGTGTAATACGTTTTTTTAATTGTGACTACATGTATGAGGGTGATTTATTTATTTTTTTTAAAAAAAAAAAAACAAGTGGACAAAAACAAAAACAAAAAAAAAAGGAGTGGAAAAAAATCAAAACCACGTATTCCCGGAATACGTTTTCCTGATTAAATATTATTAGTGTAAACGTATTCCGGTAATACGTTTTATAAATGTTTTTGTAAAATAAAAAAAAAAAATTCCGCTATAAAGTGGAAGGAATTCAATTCATAAATAGTAATTATAAAACGTATTTCCGAAATACGTTATATAGTTTAATTTACAAAAAAAAAAATAATAAAGTAAACGTATTCAGAAAATATGTTTTATAATTAAAAAAAAGAAGAAAACGTATTACAGGAATACGTTTTAAAATCAAATATAAAAAAAAAAAAAAACTCTTCTCTTCTTCCCTCACTTCAGAGACGAGATTTAGTAGCTGGAATCAGAGCACTCTTCACTCTTCGAACTCTTCGAGCAACCAGCTGCGTATTGCTATCTCTAACCCGATTCAAATTGACAACAACGACACGAACCTTATTTCCGGTTAATTCTTTTGCACAAGGTATATTGACTTATCTCAATTTTTTACATTGTTTTGAGTTGTTTGAAAATTGGGAATTGGTTGTTTGAATGTAGTGGTGTTTGAACATTGGGAATTGTTATAGTATGTTTGAATGTAGTGGTGTTTGAACATTGAGAATTGTTAATTGTTTATCGAATATTTGTAGTTGAATTGGAGAATGGAAATTTATTGTAATTTGTCAATTGTGTATTGATTCATTGTTGTTTGGCTTAGGGTTTTTCGAATTAGGGTTAGAATTAGGACTTTCTATTTATTCGAAATATAGATGAATTTTATGTTATTGTTGATTATGGGTATTAGGGTTTTGGAGAATTATTTTGTTGAAAATATTTATTTTGGTTATTTGTTGAAATAATTGATTTTTTTTTTTTTTGTGTTGGATTAGACATTATGTGTTGTTGTAATTGGGAAGAATGTAAATTATCTTTTTGCAGCAGGTATTAATGGCGCATTCCGGTGCATACTTTGTTAATTTGTACTGGCATTTTCCGAAGGAAATGCTAAGTGAATTCGTTTTATTTAAAGATCATCCGGATGGTTCATTGTTTATTCCGGAGAGGATATCTTATCAACAATTGGTAAAAATGATTAATGAAAATTGTTGCTTTGGAGAAGGTTGGAGAATGAAAGAGATTACTTTAATAGTTACTCAACCCGATGGTTCGTTGAATTTCATAAGACTGAATAACGATAGTGTTCTTCAGTATATTTATTACCTTCCTTCTATGTCCATGGTGTATTTGCATTTATCGTTGGAGACAATTACACCGGTTACACAGGTTGAGGATGTGTGGGGATGTTACCGGGGAGTGGTGGATGTTGAGGGTGTGTCTACTTCGCATGTACGTAATTTTGGAGAAGGGACAAGCTCAACAATGCAATGGGAAAATGAGAACTGGGAAGAAGAAGAAGGCGATGAAGATTTCATTCCTGGTGAAGATGATTTCACTGATGAGACCTCCGAAAGCGAATCAGACAGGTCTATAAACGAGGAAAGTGAACCCGAATTGATTGAAGAGGAAGACCCTCTTCCTAGTGGTGGTCGCTACATTTATCGCGAGATGGGTGAATGGGAGCCATCAAAGATAGATGAAAACGAGTATGCTCTTCCATTATGGAATGGCGACATTGAGACCATTCGTTTGGGTACAGTTTTTAGAAGCAAGGAAGAGGCACAATCGGGTATCTTGGCTTGGAACGTTGATAGGCTGAGGGCGGTTCGAACAATATATTCTAACCAAAAGTCATTCAAAGTGGTCTGCAGATCTAATGAAGACGAACCTTGTGTGTGGAAGGTTCGAGTGACTAAGAAACGGGTTCATGAAATGTGGGAATTAACTGAATGGACTGACAGACACACTTGTATGCAACGGGTTGAAAGAAATGACCACAGAAACGTAACCGCTCGTATGATTTCAAATCTTGTAGTTAACAAGATTGAAAAAAAATTGGACTACAACGTTACATTGATCCAAGCCGATGTGAAACAATGCTGGAAAGTCGATGTAAGCTACAAGAAGGCGTGGCACGGCAGGAGAAAAGCCATCGAGCGTGTGTATGGCTGCTGGGAATCGAATTTTGCAGAACTCCCTCGGTATGCAAAAATTAATTAAGAATACATGTGTTGTTTGTCTGTCACAATGTTTATCTATTTATGAAACCGTTTTGTAATTTGCAGGTATTTTGCCGCGCTTCAAAGAGCGAATCCCACCACAGTTGTGCAGTGGGAATGGCAGGGTGGGGAAATGGCGCATCAGTATAGAGACAGACAATTCAAATTTGTATTCTGGGCGTTTGGTCCCGCCATTCAGACCTTCCAACTATGCCCGCCGGTCATTAGCATCGATGGCACACATTTGCGCGGATCGTACAAGGGGAAATTGCTTGTGGCTATAGCACAGACAGCGAATAAGCGACTATTGCCAATCGCCTATGCGATTGTTGATGAAGAAAGCAAGGATAGCTGGTCCTTTTTCCTTACAAATGTGCGGCAATATGTTGTGTTCGACCGACAGTGTTCTCTCCGACAGGGATAACGGCATACTAAGTGCCATTGACTCGTTGGTTGGTTGGCAAGAACCCGCTGCATATCACCGGATTTGCCTTCGACACCTTCGAAGCAACGTGGTCACTAACTTTAAGAATAAGAAAGTGCGTGATTGGTGTTGGGATTTGGGTTCGCAACTGTCGGAGCGAAAGTTTCGAGCGACAGAACAGCGACTGTTGGAATTTAATCCCCAGGCACACAAGTACCTCTTCGATATTCCTTTGAACAAGTGGACCCTGTATGGTGATGAAGGAAGACGTAGATGGGGCACATTGACGACCAATATGTCGGAGAGCTACAACAACGTTTTGAAAGGCGTTAGGTTTTTGCCGTGCAGAGCTTTGGTACAGGTCACATTGGACAAAACTTTGAATTTGTTCGAACAAGAACAAAAGAAGGCCACGAGATGCATGAGTCTCATTGCTACTCAGCACTATACCGCGTTTTTGGAATTGGAGCGTACATCCGCAACCCATTTTGTGACATGTGTGGACGCCGAACAGTCCAGGTACAAGGTCATAACCGGTCTACGGGCTAGTGGGAGAGGGCAAAACAGGTATATATGGTTTTTTTTTTTGTTTTTTTTTTCCATTCAAATATTTGAATGTTTATATATATAACTCATTGTTTGTTTAACAACTTTAAGGTTAATTATCGTGGGAAACGTTGTAGTTGTCTGAAGTGGCAGACACACAGGAAACCGTGCTCTCATGCAATAGCTGTAGCTCGTCACATCGCGCTTGATCCAAAGTCGTTGTACGATATGGCATTTTGGACGCAGACTTGGGTAGATCAATTTACTAATTGGAGTTTTGCTCCAATTGGTGCGGATACATGGGCGCCGGTGGGATGGAATTTGATACCAGACTGGGAGAGGATGATCTTGAAGCCTGGACCCGGTCGCAAACAAACGAGACGCTATCGCATGCAAATGGATCGTCGGGCGCGCCGCAGAAATGATAGAGGACAGTGTTCGAGATGTGGTGATCCCGATCATGTTGTTGATGAGTGTCCGTCCTCACACCCACGCACCGATAGGTCTAGACTTCGTGATGAGTGGGGGAACTAGATTTATTAGTGTGTATTTGGATTTGTTTGGAAGGTTCATTTTAAATACGTTTTTTATTTTTCAAAAGAAATTAATTTAAATGTAACCACAATAATAACATTCCGTTGCAGCCAGTTCGGATTCGGACAGTAGGCCTCCCAACTCGTTACAAGGCAAGAACCAACCACTATAAGTCAACAATCACATTAAATAGTCAATACATTGTATGATCATTGATCAGTTGTAAGTAAATGAAAAATTTAAAATGATATTTGTAATTTTGAAGTGATTAATGTGTTGATTATTTAATAATTAAATGAGAGGTTAAATATATAAAAAGTAACTGTTTTTGGAGGGAAAAAATTATATTGCCACATAGGTATAATTTAATAGGTTTTATTAAATGCACATTAGCCAGCAATTATATATATATAGATTTTTTACATAAGTGCTAATACATTTAATTAATGTTTTTTTTTTAATGATGGTATGTGACTGCATATAATTTGAATTTAGGGAAACGACAAAAGAACATATATATATATATATATATATATATATATATATATATATTATTTTTTTGTAGCCAACCACGGTATCTGGAGTTATGTTCCGACTAATTCTCTGGTCAACTCGGGTCGCACACGTGGCAATGGTGGGTGAGTCTCCCAACAAGGATTTTCTACATCCACAAAGACTCGAACCCGAGATCTTGCTTAAGCGAGCTTAAGCGACATCAAAATGCTTACCACTTAAGTCAACTTTAGTTATAATTATATATATTTTTTTTTTCACATAATTTGATAAGCCCAATGTTTAATCCACGATCCATTACACATGTGTCTAATTAAATATTGGAATAATGCCTAGATTGGGATCTTTTTTTTTTTGGATTTTTAATTCTCAAAATTAAGCTTTGACGTCGATGTTTAATTTAATTTGAAGTTCACGACGTTAGGTAACACGACTATAATATTTGATTAACACAGTTAATTGTCTCTTCAAAATTCAAAATAAAGACTTTTGAGGTTTGAATTTTGAAACTAACACGACTACTTTCGTGTTTCATAATTTATATTTAGGCACTTTAAAATCCACATCACATGAATACCAATTTTTCAAACTTAGAATGAGACAAAGACTCGATATAAATATTTTGCAAAGACAATTTCCCATTCCCACTCCTAAATTTTGATAAAATTATTTTTGTCAAGCTTTAAACTAGTGATGTTATACAGAATGTGTTGTTCGTGACCTTAGTTTGACTTGATTTGTGCTTAACGCTTGATCTCGGTTCGACTCATTTGGTGAAAGAGTCGAACTTGATCATGTAAAGGCTCGTTTTGTGTAACGAATAGGAGTCGTCTCATCTCATTATACTTGATTAATAAATATTTTTACACGCAAGTCCATGATTTTTTCACATAATTATGTTGAGTTTTATCTTCTTCAAAAGGTCATTAACTTGTGCGCTCAATGAGGGCTCGACCGAGAGCTCGAATACCAAAAGTTTGAGCTCAGCTTAACAGAGTCCCCCTCGCTAGGGGCTTCACCCTGCAATTACATATTGATTAGTTTTAGTTTTGATTTGCTGCATGATCTATTTAGATGAAACACCGCATAGATACAAATTATCAGCTCAAAATTCAACGAAAATATAATCTAATTCAACTCTTCTCAATATAATCAATATAATAAATAATAAAATCAATTATGACCACACAAATTTCACAAAATTCATTATTTATCAATCCACACATTTTCAACAACCAAATTATTTATAATCATTATTTTTAATATTAGATCACACTAATTTTAGTTATTACATTTTAATTGACATTCAATTATAAATTCAAAATCCAACTTACTTTTCCACCTAATTATTTTTTTCACTCTACCTACTTTATCCTATAAATCAATTCCTGACTAAAAAAATTCCACTCCCTATTTCATATTTTATTACTTGTTGTTCTTAAAAAAATAAAATAATAATAATAATAATAATTAAAAACCACAAATTTTCATTTAAAAAAGAAAATCACAATTAAAAAAAAAAA
>CACSLK010027752.1:14614362-14624374 GCA_902706635.1 Striga hermonthica | reverse complement strand
CGGAAAACCCCTCCGGTGTGAGAGTTCTTTGTAGGTACACGACGTTCAACCGGCGAGAAGGAAGGCGATTACTCAAGTTCCAGCCGGTCGAGGAGTTTTGTGTTACCAGGTAGGTAGAGGAGAGAGAAATAATTTTTAATTGTTAGGTTGTGTTGGATTAGGTTGAGGATAATGATTGTCTTACTATTAGCGCATCACATGAATGGGCCATTACCATTATCATACGTAGCCAAAAAGTGTATTTTATTAAATAAAAAGAAAAATATTATTTCTTATGCAAAAATTAAATGTGAAATTTAGGGCTTGATTGTTTATGAATTAATTTGTTGAAATTAAATGATTGGAAATGATTGGAAATGATTGGAAATGATAGGTAGTTAAAATTATGTGAGTGGATGAATAGTAAATTAAAGTTGATGTGATATATAAGAATGATTTGTTTGTATTATTTAATTATATGAATAATATTAAAGTTGAGTTAGATTTTGAGTTGAAATAAAAGTGAGTAAATTATTTTGTACACGATCACCCCCTTATTTGCTGCAAATGGAAGAGTTTGTACTAATAAGAATCTTCTGAAAAAATAGATAATATTAATTATGATCAGCTAACTATAAGTCTATGACAATGTTTACCAAACCATGCTTCATTGTGAATGCTTATCAAGTACACGTAGAATTGCTACACGAAACGAGCAGCTCGTGAGCTCGGCTCGAATTGTTAAGACTTGAGCTCGTTTATGGCTCAATTAGTTAATGAGTCGAGCTCAGTTCGTTGACGTCGTTCAATTCGACTTATTACTTAATTTCATGATTTTATAACATAATTCGACTCGTTGACAAATTGAGCTCGAGTTTGATTATTGTACTGTTAAGAGCCAACACTTGAGTATCAGGAGCTCAAACTCGATGTTCCTCGTTTACAGCTCTGAACTTTATGAGATACAAATCAGTAGATTTTGATTTTTGTAATTAGAAGGATACTGGAAAATTTTGATTTAAGGTTTTTGGTTTTGGCTGACCAGATAATTTATCCCCACCGGAACCATGATTTAATAGAAAGATGTAAATCAAAATCAAACTCAAATTTAATACTTAAATCTTTTCAATATTATCAATATATTAAATAATATCACAAAATTTTTAATAATATTTTGAATCCATCAATTCACATTGGAACATTTCAATATTTCAACTTTATTAATTACAGTTTAACTCGTACTGAAACACAAACTCGAAGCTCCACTCCATCTTTTTTCAAAATTAACCCACTTTATCCAATAAATCAAATTGAAAAATAAAAAAATAAAAATCCAACACTGACAAATAGCAAATGTGTTCATCATCAGCTCAATGCAGGCAAGCACATCAAACTAGTGTTCTGAAAGGAGTTAAAATATGATGGACAAAGTAAGTGAATGCTCAGTGTGATTTAAAATGTAAACTCATATTCTTGAGCCTCCACTTTGCAATTTTGTACTCATCCAAATATTCAGTTGTAACTACACCAAGTGCAAATATATATATATATATAACAATTAACATACGATTAAAGTCGAACATGATAACTCTAAACCGTCTCAGAATAAAGCACACAAGAAATGTTCTTGTATAATGTTAACACCTTTTAACATAATTTTCACATTCGAGTTGGTTTTTAAGTTGAACACTTTACGCCCTTCTGGCCAAAACTACAGAGTTATATCTAAAGATTCTAAACACAATACTTACAAGCAATGTACAAAAGTTACATGGATCATGTGTAAAAACCATGGCGGCATGCAAAATCACTTCTTTTGATGCTCAGTCACTTGCAAGATTTTCACGAGGATTGAAGGGAAGAGAAAAAATATTCGTAAAGATGAACGAGAACAGCTCGAGGGGAATCAAAATCAAAGCCTATGTTGAGGAAAAAAAACAAAAAAAATGTCAATTATTTCTAAAGTAGAGGTCCAAAGTTCTTTGAAAAGTGAGACGAACTGTTCGTGTATGCATCCAAATGGCCAGAAAATTCCTTTTGTAGAGTGCAGAACTCTTCAAATTTTAGCAAAAAGCATACATTAATAGTTAAATGCTCTCAAGTCACAGCACACCTTAATCCCGAGTGAAAGAACAGAAAACCAAACACAATACACCACATTCTTGACTTACAAAAGCTAACCATATAAGCAAACAAACAAGACAATTAATTTTCTCAGCAGCTCAAGAACACGAAAATAGATCAATAGAAACAATAAAGCTAATAAAGAAAGTAAGATAAAAGGTTCAATATATATATATAATCTGGTTCAAGCCAACTTATTCCATTGTAGTACCCTATTGAGAGCTTTATTCATATCTACATTGCAGCTTTCAATGTCAAACATGCTTTTTATAGTTTATATATATATGTAACTGTATTCTGTATTCACTTGAAAAAAAAAAAAAGAAGTAATCTTCACAACTACTTCTTAACCTTTCGATTCTTCCTAGGCCCGGAAACCTCCATCCAGCCAACCGAACATCCACACCTTGCTCGGAATACCAGAATTGCCTTCCCGTTGGGAGGCGCCATCTTCTTGAGCTCTGCCTCAAGTTCCTTATGGTGCACTTCGTGCAATCCCTTGAGAAACCCGTTTTTCTCCAATGATCTCTTCGAATTCTCCTCGGTCTCCAGCTGAATATCGAACTCGGGAGCTTTGCGGAGCCCACGACAGCCCGGTTTTCCACACCTACTGTCCGTATAAACGGCAATCACCACAAGTGCCATCGAGGCGAAAAATATGCTTAGCCCTAAACAGGCAAAAACCATAGGAGCACGAGTGATCTCCTCAATAACAACTTCAACAACTTCCCCACCAATTTCAAGGCATTTACGGGCTAATATCATGGCATAAGGATAGAACAAGAAACAAGAAGCTGAAATCACAGCAATCAGGATTATTACATCGATTATAGCGTACGGGGACTGGTCGCAATCGGGACTAGAAATCCTTCTGTTCTTGTGAAGCTGGTTGATCTGCTTCGATTTGGGAGATGGGTCCGGTGAATTTACAGATTTAGCCATGCTCAGTTGCCGGTCAGCCGGGATCGGGCCGTGGAGAAATACCATTTGGGTTTCGTTTCAGCCCGTGAAATGTCAAAGATCGAAACTTTATCGAGAACCCACCAGCCCCAAATCGGAATCTCGATCGGAAAACGAGTTTCGAGATGATTATCGATCGACCCAACCTGAACAATCGGAAAAAATCAGAACGATTCACACTGATTCACTAAAAGTACAAACTCTCTAGTTGAATTCATCTGTGTAGTACAAAACTTCAGCTATTGAGGTAAGGACATAGGTATAGCATGGATCAAGAACCAAAATCTGCGGTAAGACGAGTGAAATTGAAAACGTGTACGATGAATTTGTGGGCGGAGATTTTTTATTTTTATTTATTTATTTTTTTTTTGGGAAAAGCAGGGACGACAAGGAAGCACTAAAACCAGTGAGTCATAATGTACCCACTGCTTATTTTTTTTCTCTTTAGTTAAGCTTTTGATTTTATTGATCGATCGATTACGTTACAGTAATCTGAATCTGATGAGGTGCCTGTGAGGAGTGGAGGCCAAAGGAGGTCTGCGTAAATGGAGCGCCGTACACTCTACAAAAACCTTTTTATTTATTTTTTCTTTTATTTTTTTTTAATTATATAAGAAATTTATCAATGTCCGTCGGAGTTTCTAACTGTTAGATCAACTATCTCTCACGATTACATAATGATCTACATTTACAAAACCCGTGGAATGATTCTGTAAAAGGACCTTAGGGGATGCTTGTTTATAAAATCAATCCAAAAAATTATAATCATTTTTAACTCAACCACTTTTTTAACTCAACTTTAACTCAACCCACTATCATTAATATAATTAAATAATATCAATAAATCAACTCACTATCATCAATATTATCAATATAATTAAATAATATCAATCAATCATTCTTACACACAACATCAACCTTAATTTACTATTCATCTACTCATATAATTTTAACTAACTATCACATCACATCACATCTTATCTCTCCTACTTTTACATCAATTTAATTTTAATCATTTTATTTTAAAAATTATTTTAATATACCCACTAACAATTAATCATACCGACTTTTTCAAATTTAACCAACTCAAACCAAAACCCCAATCAAAACCAAAAAAAAATTTATAAACAAGCATGCTCTTAACATTTCCCCATAATTTAACTATTATTTTGGCGTCTGAAAATAATATCGACTTACGATAAATAATATCGACTTGATACTTTGAAAGACTTAAAACTATTAACTTAATACTCAAAAAATAAGAAGAATATTAATGACTAAAAGATAAAATATATCACTTCCAGACGCAATATATTTTATATTATCAATTTGAGTATAAAAATAAAAATCTATATATTTTTATTCATATGCATGTATTTTTATTCATGATTTTTTTATATATTTTATTAATTAAAGTGGGATGAAAAATTTGATGGGAAATACTACGGTTCCCGTTACAGCATCATTCTGTCGGGATTTGTAACCGTTAGATCATCATGTAACTGTTGAGGATATTTAATTTAACGTTATGCTACAAATTCAAATCCCGTTAGATCATCATGTAACTGTTGAGGATATTTAATTTAACGTTATGCTACAAATTTCGACGAAATGGTCCCGTAACGGACATCTCATTTAATATGTTTTTATTTATACCCAAATACTTTTCGTTTATATGGTTACATTGTTTTCACTTTTCAGGAATTGATAAATTTAATTTTTCAGGTTTGAAACATTTTTTTTAGAGGAAATTGCACTCTGTACCCACCAATCTAAAATATATTATAATTATACATCCATTATATAAATATTTATACAATTACCTAACTAAGCCTAAAATATTGCTAATATACCTAAGAGAAACAATTTAAATTTTATCAGATAATTAAAGGAAAGTTACACAATTTATGGACATCTTTAATATGCAATATCTCTTCTCCAACAAAAAGGATCCCCCCACCGCCCACGTTCACTACCTCCAAAGAAAAGAAAAACTTCCTCTTCAACGCCGGCGAAGAAAAACTTCCTCTTCAACAAAAAAAATCACCATCGATTTCTCAAACTACTGAAATGGCGAAGACAAAAATCACTCGCGATCCTCGAAAAATACCGGCGAAAGAAGGGGATGAAACACAACGCCCGACTTCTCAGCCAAGTACGTCCCCTTCAACGCCGTCCTCCACCGAGTCCTACTCCCTCGACGAGACCGTCTATCGATCTGTTCCCGCGGTAGTCATCTACA
The DNA here is from genome assembly GCA_902706635.1 of Striga hermonthica. Taxonomy (NCBI): domain Eukaryota; kingdom Viridiplantae; phylum Streptophyta; class Magnoliopsida; order Lamiales; family Orobanchaceae; genus Striga; species Striga hermonthica. Next base: position 14,619,069 of record CACSLK010027752.1, on the reverse strand, counting down.
TGTAAGCGATGCGAGAATCGGTTTATATGGAGTCCTACTCCCTCCACCGACGATGGCGTTCTCTAAAGAGGGTTTCGGCGTCGCCACAATCTGGGGGAGATGATTAGTTGGTTGCAGGAAATTTAAATTTTGCTTTGATTTTTTTAGGGTTTTGGATTATGTGTAGATTAGTCATTACGTTGAAATTGGAAGACACTGGATGGAGTATATGTACAGTATATGTTTGGTATATGCGATACCTTTTTATTGTCGTTTTTTTTTATGTTACGTCTGGTATATGCGATATTTTTTTGTTGTCGTTTTTTATTATCAAATGGTTTATTTTTGCTATATGTTTGGTATATGCAATACTTTTATGTATAAAATCAGTATATCTTTTGTATGTATTCGGTATATATGCCGAAAATTGCATAAACTGATTGGTCTGAAATTTCGTTTAAATTAAGTAACATGTACAATATGTTTATAAAAGACAATATACACAGACAATATAAAAGACAATATACTGAATATATAACAACATAAACCCAACATATACCCACCAAGATAACACCCACCTCTGCGTGAATTAGCATATACTGAATATATACCAACATAAACTTAACATATGCCACAACTTTGCGCGAATTAGCATATACTGAATATATACCAACATAAACTTAACATATGCCACACTTCTGCGCGAATTAGTATATACTGAATATATACCAACATAAACTCAACATATACCTACTGGGACAGCTCCAAGAATTACGAAATTAAATGAGTCAGTTATTTATTATATTCATGTTTTTCAGTTCTCTCTCTTAATCAAGCCCATAAAAAGTGGGAGAGATATGGCAACTGTCAGTTTTAAAAGGGCGTAAATCATGGATTGAAAAAGTAAATGAGAGCTGACTTATTTGTAACTGATTTTTAGGGATTTATGTAGTATATTTTTACAAATTAGGTAGATGTACAATATATTACATATGAACGGTATTTTTGCAATATTTTTTATTTCTTGTAGGAAACTTGAAAATTTCCCCAAAATATTCAACCTACCTCTCATACTTTCTTATATAGGCTGGTTATGAATTTAAGTGTCCGATGTGGGACTAAGTTAGGTACTAATTATCATACAATTATTTAAAACATAGAAATAAGTAACTAGTATGTGGCCCGTGCGGTTCACGGTGAAAATATTACGATTGTATTATAAATTTAATATATAAACAACAATAATCATGATTTACTCATTATTTTCAAAATTGGACCAGATTGAATAGTCCAACCGAGTGGATCGCGAGTCGATTTATCGACTACTTCAATTTATTTTAATAAAATGTTTGTTTGTGAACCGATCAACACCAGTCACTTGAACGGGTAGGATTTGTACGATTTTTAAATAAGTTATGTAACATTTAAAATTATTTTTATTATGAATAAAAAAATAAATTTAACTAAAATGAATATTAACTATTATTAATATATTAAGTCCTAGTCCAAGTAACAATGTATTGAATAAATAACATGATCAGTTCCATGACAGTTTGATTCTGAGAAACTTCGATTTACCATACGCCTCAGGCTCAAAATCCTTTTATCAGGGACCATAGAATTGATTCCTTGGTCACTCTAGATAAGACCAATTAGATCCACCTCCCGCACTCTTGACATTAAGACTACCCCAGTTGAGGAATTACCTCTCCTAGACTCAAAAAAGTTGCTAGATGCAGCTTTTAACCAATCCCCAAATTGCCCATGGTTAACCACACCTCTATTAACATCATCTTTTTTTATAGCATAATTTTTATCACTATGCCCAATTTTACCACAATAATACACAAAAGTATGGAGGTGTTCATACCTGAAATCGACCAACACTCATTTCCAAGTTTGATATTGGCCCCTCTTAGGATCAGTTCCGATAACTTCATTTCCGCAAGAGTTCTGACTATCTGTCCTTCCTAACTCCCAGCAGTGGGGACAAGGACAACAATCACCTTACCTACCAGATGACCAATCTTCAATCCTATTTCACAGGTCACCCATGTAGAGGAAGGTTGTTGATTTTCATCGACACATTAATTTTATCTCTTCTTCCAGGAATTGAACCTGTCCCAAGGACCTTTTTTCAGCAGGATATACTGATTGTCAAACGACCACGTTATGCCATTAAGGTCCTGATTGGTATAATGAAATGAAAGGTCGTAGGAATGGAAAGAATTGAAGAATTTAATGACTATGAGAATAGAATGAAACAAGTTTTGTCATTGATGCGTTTGGTATGCAGAAGGAATAAGAACTGAATGGAATGACATTATTATTTTTTACTATAAAAATAAATAAAAGCTTTTTTTTTTTAAAAAGATATTTTTAATAATTTATATATAAATGCTTTTTTAATAATATATAAAAATAATTAATATATTTTTAATAATATATAAAAATAAAATAATAATTTTTTTAATAATATAAAATATAGTATCTTTTAAAAAATATATAAAAATAAAATAATATATTTTTAAAATATATATAACAAATAATATATTCTTAAAAGTAATATATTTTTAAAATATAAAAATAATATATTATAAATAATATATAAAAATAAAAAGTAATATATTTTTAATTTTTAATTATACAATAAATAAAAGCAAGTTTTCAATTTTTTACATGAATTTTAAAATAATATATTTTTAACAATATATAAAAATAAAAGTATTATATTTCTAATAATATATATTTTTAATATTTTTAATAATATATTTTTAATTATATATAAAAATAAAATAATATATTTTCAAATTATATATAAATGCTTTTTTTATTTTTATTTTTATATAAGTATTTAATATATCTAATTAAACAATAAATAAAAGTAAGTTTTTAATATTTTTATTTAAATTTTATTTTTTAAAATAATTTATTTAATATATTTTAATCATTATTTATAATATATATTATATTTTTATATTTTATTATTATTTGTTAATTTTATTTTGTGAAAAAAATTGATTCCTACACACATGGGATTGAGAAACCATCCATGAACTATAAAATGGCTAATCCCATGGAGATGAGTTTTGTCATTCCCATTGGAATGAACATTCATTTCCAAAAAATATATCAATCATGGGATAATGAATGAGCAAGGGAATGATCATTCCATTCCATGTCATTCCCTCATACCAATCATGCCATAAGGATTTTTCTAGATCCTCCCACGCGTGAAACAAGAACTGGAAAAGATTAAAACCAGTACATCTAATAGAAAATGGAGATCTAGTACTCCAAATACTTCTTAAAGTGGCCTTCAGACCAATGAAGTTGATTTTTTTTTTCTCTCCGAACACATTTTCTATTAAGCTTAGCCTATATTCCTGAAGAGTTTGGCCACATTTAATTCTTTAATTCTACCCCTACTAAGTCCTTCTCAGAAAGAACAACTTTTTTAGCTTATCCGCAAACTCCTTCTCCATAACCTAAGCCCCCTCTCCCCCTCCCTCCCTTCTCCCCGTTACCACAACCCTGAAAAACCTAAGACAAGTTAAGAGATTATAACCATTTCTTATAACTATATTCTTTATATACTGTATTAACAATATTATTCTTCATATACTGTATTAACAATATTAAAGATTATCTTATAACCATTAAAACACGAAACACTTTAACCAATATATAGGTTAATTAATATTAATACTACATCTTTTTGCTTTATGGAAAAGATACACATAATAAAGATCCCAATCATCTTATGGCGGTGTATAGTAATAGGTAACTTATCTCTCTAAAGAGCTGAAGATGCATGGTTCGACTCCTGCCGCCGCCTGACTTTGTTTCCCATGACCCAGGTAAGGTAATCTACTTGGTTAATATTTGAGACCCACTTTATTGAAATACATAAGTGGTGTGTCATATCATAAATCTACTTGGAATTCATAGTATGTAAAATGACACGCATGCTCTATCTGAAAGAGAAGTAATAATGACTATGGTGTGGTAATCCGCCATAATCCCCATACTTATCTTTCAAGGTTCCTTGTATTTTCTGGGTGCACAAGTTTGCCTGCTTAAGTCCTCAGAATACCAAGGATAGTTGGTTATAGATAATAAGACCATCCCAGTACCTAAAACACTACTCTGGTTTTTCTTTATAACAACTTCTTATTTGCCTTTTTCCCTTTTTATCCCTACTGTATCATTTGATTCTTATCCCTCTCTTCTTTCTCTTTTTTTCTTCATTACATTTATCTGATTTTATTTTGATACGCCTTTCTTGCAAGATTTTTCACATCCCAGACCGACAACAATAATAAACAAACCCAACCTCTTTTCCCACCCACCAGCAAAATGAAACACAAACGAACGAAAGGAGCATAAGGAGAGACACGAGGAATCCTAACCCCAAAATCCACAAAGGAAGGAAGAAGCAAGGTGAAAATCGCAGAGAAACCGTATTCCCCAATCTCACGAAGTGAACTGTACTCTAGAGAGAGTAATATTCCAGAAAGAAAACTTACCAACTAAAACTCTTTCTCCTACACTTATAAATAGGGGCTCTCACAGCCAAAAAGACACCTTATATATCAAACTCTCAAGTTCAAGAGCTCCCAATAATTCTCTTGAAGATCCAAAGGTGTTGTTGAAGATCAACATTCAAGTCTGATATAGCCATACTGCCGCATAACGGTTAAATAACCATAGCGGTTCGAAACTATC
>CACSLK010027752.1:14571018-14589095 GCA_902706635.1 Striga hermonthica | reverse complement strand
AAATAAAAAAAAAAAAAATAAAAAAAATAAATACCCGTTTAGCATGCACACACTATTACGTGCTAGTACGCATTTTTAGTACATATACTCAAATAGGCTCCTTCAAAATAAGCCCCTCTTTTCAAAAGTATCAAACTAGATTTATAAATTAACAATTTATTATTATTTTTATTTTATTTTTTAGCGAAATTGGCTACCCGAGTACGTCTGGCCGAACGACCAACCGCGCGGGGCCACATTGTAAGAAACGAGACTGCGTCCGTCGCTAGTTGTAACTTTAAATGATAAGCTCTGCCCATTAAGGTTCGAATTGCTCTGCCAATTTTGCCCCCAATTTCTCGACATGGGCAGCCAGCCGGTTCTCGAGCCCTTGATGTAAACCGAGCGCACGTCCCCCGCGCCACCAACGTTGGTCACGAGCACGAGATTGAAGTAAGAGTGGCCGTTGATCGTGAACCGGATCCCGCCTCTCCTCCGACAAGGAACCCTATTTCGTGTCCATTAACAGGAAATTTTACGCGTGTTATTATGTTCAAAATGAGTAGACTTTTTCAACTTCCAATCATATTGTGAAAATGGTATAGTTACCTAAGTACCCCCAATTTCCAATCAAATGAGAGAAAATGTAACATGTACAACATGATATATAATTTGTACATACATTCACATGTTGTACACTTCTATTCAGAAATTATTGAGAAATGTTACGGTTCTATTACGGAATCATTATGTTGGGTTTGTGACCATTAGATCATCATGTAACAATCGATGATAGTTGATCTAATGGTTGCAAACCTGACGGAATATTTCCGTAATGGGACCGTAGCATCTTCCCAAATTACTATATACAAAACCAAAATATTCACTAAATTCAAAATAACTACTACAACGCCAACAATCGTTCCAGTTGTTATTATATCAAAATTTATGGCATGCTCCTCTATGTTATTGCAGCATAAAGAGTAGAACAACTTTTCAACTTCCAATCATATTGTGAAAATGGTATAATTCCCTAACTACCCCCAATATCCAATCAAATAAGAGAAAAAATTAACATGTACGTACGTATAATTTCTACCTACACTCACATGAATGTACACTTCTATTTATAAAATTATTATATACAAGTAGAATTAACTATTCTTCAAAATATTCATCAAATTCACAACAACAACAATAATAATAAAATTAAATAAAAAAAAATTACCTCCGGTAAAGAACAGGCACTACGCCTGCTCTGTACTGGGCGATTCGCAGGAAAACGGGCTGCGATAGGTCAAAGTGGTGGTTAGGGGGTGCGCACCAGCCGCCCGGGGGGCAGAAATTTGTGGCGGTCACCACAATCGAGCCGCGAATGCACGATCTCCGGTCGTTTACGCATACCAATTGAAAACAGGCCCCACAGCTCAGCCCGTTATTGAACAGGGCCGTGCTGAGGGCCGCCGTGTTTGTCCCGTAGCCCTGGCTGTACAAGTTGCCATACCCACAAGCCCCTCCTATATATCCACATTTTAATTCATAATTCTTTAGATTATGAATAATTCATTATGATCAAAAATCAAATTATTATTATTATTATTATTATTTGTACGTACCCATTGTTCCAGATGCATCGCCGCCTCCATAGAAGGTGGCGCGTGCGTTAATCCAGCCGCCGTAATATCCGAACGAAGGCGAAAAAAACGAGAAAAAGCATGCGAAGAATAATGCGAAGTTAATCATTTTGATTTGTGACAAAGAAAATAAATAATTTGTTACTAGAGATTTTTATTTTTATTTTTATTTTGGGTTGGGCAAGTGAAGTTGTAGGGTGAATTGTGAGGGAGTAAGATGAAGAGAGTTGCTGGGAATAAATAGAATTGGTTGATTAATTTAAAGGTGTGTGAAAGAGTTGAAAAAAGAAATGAAATAATAAAATGTTAAATGCTGTAATTTTTTTTTTTTAAAAAAAAAGTAAGGTACGAATTGAAAGAATGAAGGTGACATGTGAAAGAGTTTTTGATCAGATGGGACCATCATCGGAAAAAAAACATTAGCAGTAGTTTTTTTCTCGTGATGCATATGTTTTTATTTATTTATTATTATTATTATAAATGGGAGATGTTATTATTCCGTTACGGAACTATTTCGTCGCGGTTTGTAACTGTTAGATCAACTATCATCGACAGTTATACGATGATCTAACGATTACAAATCTTGACTGAATGGTGCCGTAACGAAACAGTAGTATTTTCCATTATTGTTATTATTTTTTCTTTGGTGAGAGATTATAGAACTGCGTGGCCGTGAAGCAAAGGACATAGGAATTTGTTTTACACCAAGTTTGTGTATAGTGTGGTACACTGCTCAGCTTGAAGTGGAAAACCATAAAATTTTTAATTATGGGCTGTATTTATAAAATGCTACATATGGAGAATCAATCTTTGTCATTTATTATTTTTTTTACTTTTTTTGGTTTTCAAGTCAATTATTTTTGAACTTTTATAGCAATTCACATTATTATTATAAGTATTATTATTAATATTAACAAATAATAATAATAAAATGTTGGGGAAACACGAATAGAATTTAGATTTATTCTTGGTAATTTTAATTTTGGAAAATAAGATTGAGTTTTAATATACTTAAGATAATAATATTATTGTATGTGTACTCAACATTCATGTTTGTTTAATTATAGCCTATAATTCTGAATGAGACAGTCGAGAGAAAAAAGGTTGCAAACTAACATGTTATTTAATCCTTCTCATTGATCATTTTCAAAACGCTGAAAATGAAACTTCGGAGCAAGTAATTAATTTGTACGTAACAAACTAATTAATTTGTACGTAACAAACTGTACCGTTGAAAGCAAAAAATTAAATTATTATTAAGCCTAACAATATGTCAAACCAATAGCATTAAATTAATTAACAGTCAAAGCCCAAATTAGTTGGGGATTTAATTAATTAATGATTTTTTTTTTTTTTTTTAATATTCCTTGACTCGTTCACATTTCACACGCCAAGCCAATCAAGAATGAAAGTATTTTCCACAATTTACATACATTTTTTTTTTTTTTGGCGTTCATTCAGAAGTAAATGAGTTGAATCGAGTACATGTCTAACTCATAATACTCGAGGGCTAAAAAATTACATAACATATTATATTTTTCGAGCCTTAACAGCTTGTTAACTAAACGAACTTGAGTCTGGCTGGTTTAACGAGTCAAACTCGAACTTTTAACGGATGAAACTGAACCGAATTTACGAGCAACTCGAAAAGTCAAGTGGACAATTAATGAAATTGTGATTAACCTATCTTCTCATGAAAACAGTTTGTGACTAGTGAGTCACATGGATGGGGTCCAAAGCAAAAGCATGCAGACACGAGCACTGGTGTTTTTGTAAATGCTTTGTACCCTGGACTGCATATAATTCAATTAGTTCATTTTTATCATATAGTATAAGATTTTATTTTATTTTTTTTTTTATTTTTTTTTGGTACAGGGACCTTCCGGTTTCCGGATCCACAAGGGAACCAACTAACATTTTTTTATCAATTAGTTCACTTTTATCATATAGTATAACATTTTTTTTATTTTTTTTTTTTTAAATCATGGACAATAACTTTTAGGATTTATTTGGTAGTGTATTTAAGGCAATATACTATTTTGAGGTTCCAAAGAAGGCGACGTCCAACAAATCAATAAATCAGCACGTGAGTGTTTGTGTGTGTACGTGTGTGTGTGTGTGTGTGTGTGTGTGTGTGTGTTGAATTTAGGGGTTTCTATTTTATTTTTGAGTTGCTAATTAAAGTAAAACATCCGATATATCATAATTATTCAATCATTTTTTATGATTAAAATTTACTACAGTTTATTGGTATTTGGTACGTACTATTCTTTTTTTTTTTGTTGTTGTTGGGTAGCTAGCCACGGTATCCGTAGTTTTGCCCTGAATAATCCGTTGGTCTACCCGGGTCGTACACCTAACAATGGTGGGTGAGTCTTCCAACAAGAGTTTTCTACATTTACAAAAACTCGAACTCGAGATCTTGCTTAAGCGACATCAAACTGCTTACCATTTAAGCTCTCCTGGTAGATCGATTTTCAAGCAATCGCACATTGTTTTATAAGGACCACGCGTGAAAATTGACAGCCTCTTTTTATTTTATATGTTGTACCTGATTTTAGCTTCTTATAATTAAAATTGTTTATATTCAACCAGTTCACATGTTGGCCAGAAATTCTATATCCCAAGCCAGAACGCATAATCAATTAAATCATATAAATTATCACCATAATAATGTATCAAATCTTATACATTATCACTATAATAATATGTTATGGACTGACCATTAAATCCACGTTTGATCCTCTTACATAATTATATGTAAATATATAATAATAATAATAATAATAATAATAATAATAATAATAATAATAATAATAAAATTTTGGTTGAAGTATTACATGAGTAATGAAATAAATTTTCTTTCAATTCAAACCATAAGAATTTCATTTTTTGTTTTCCTTTGGTTTTACAATGCAATAAATCAGAAAACTCAACTTAATTGGGTACTACTATTGACCTATTTTTTAGAGATTCGGGTCAAAATACATAGCCCCATATGGATTTGGTTCATGTCCAACAAAACACAATTTTGCAGTTCCTTTTGTTTTTTTCCTTATTCTGTTTTTTTGTAAAAAAAAAGAGTGGACCACAAAAACTTGAAAGGCCACAACCACCAAATTAGACACATAGAGGCATAGAGCTCTCTTTTAACACGCGTACAATTTGGTGCGCCAAAGCCCCAAACAAACGCTAGATCCTACTCTACTTCTCTTCATTACAAAACTTTTGTAATAGCGAGTGATAAAAGAGATCGTGTAATCTATGCTTTTGTCACTGTAAGCCTACAATAATAAAACAACCATAAATAAGTTAGTTTTGTAGAGGAAAAGAATGATTAGCTGGAAGCAGTGGCGAAGCTACGTTCAGTGGCTGGGGTCGTCCGACACCGACGCTTTGCGTTGAACCACTTGTACGTAACAAAATTTCACCGTGTAAGACCCCATTAAAAAAATAATAAGACCCCGGCAGCAGGGGCGGATCTATATAAGACACCGTGTAAGACCCCCCGACCCTAGCAACCAAAATTTCTGGCCTCGCCCCTGGCTGGAAGTGCAAATTCGAGTCGAAAAACTTACACGAAAGGGAGCAAAGTCCTTTCTTTTTTAATTTTTAATTTATTCAGGGTCACATTAATTTGGTTTGGATATGACCGGTGTTCTGGTCTTGCTATTTTATATCATAGTTTTTACTATTTTTGTTATTAATTGACTTATTCTGTTGAAAGCATTATTTTTATACATTGACATTGAGATCAGTATGATGAGAGAATGATAGATGAAGCTTACAATAGTCACCATCAATACATGCAATGGCCCTCAAGAGCTTCCTTGGCATGAACATGTAATAAAGAGGCTAATGTTATGGGTTTCTTCTGTAAACTTGTAATTGGTGATTCGATGTGATTCAAGATTGAAGAAACATATAATTAAACTTTCTCCATACGAACTATGACCAAAAGATTGCAAGTTGACTCACATCCTGGAAACCACAATCATGTGATACCAAACAAATCAAATATAAACGTTACACGCAAACTGTCATACATACTGAAGTCATATAATCATGGTGAACACGAAACAAATAAGGAAGAGAGAACTTCTAAATGAGATGTGAAAAATCACAATTAAGGGCAAAAATCTTTAACCCAACAAGCCAACGAAAGGTTATCTTTACTCATCAAACAATTTTAATATAAAAAAAATTTAATATTCACAGGTTACTCAATGCTGAAAATATTTCACAATGCCAAAAGTCCTGGATTACCAATTGAAGGACCTCAATGCTGACATCACCCGCTTCAACACCCTCGATGGTGGCAAGTAGACATTTCCTGGAACATCTCCGAGACTCTTGTTGTTAACTATTTCGTGCCTGTTTGAGTATTGTATGTACACAGCTTTTCCATGAATCTGAGCAGGCTCTGGAGATGAAACATAATAGGCGACCATGTTCACGGCCTGGTTAAGATCAACCTGCAGGAACATTCACACATTCATTAATCTAACGCCTCCAACTAATACAAAACCGCAAACTGCATAGGATAAACTACTACTGCCTAAATAACCCGAATTTATGGTGGCTAAATCACAACCATCAGGCACTCTCTAATATAATCCATAGAACACTTCGGCTTCAATGAAAAAATGCATATAACAGAAGTTTCTGTGATAGCTTGGAATCATCAGAGATGAACTCTCATATGCATCCACATGTTATCACAAACACCGGAGTGTTTCCCGCATAATTATTAATGAATATGCAGTAAAGAGTAATCATTACTTATTTACCAATTTTTCCCCAACAAAACTTAACGTAGTAAACTTAACGTAGTTAAGCTCCCATATCTCTTCAATAATCCCAAAATAAGAGCTAGAGTAATCATTACATATTTACCAATTTTTCCCCAACAAAATCAGAATGATACACACATATCATACTTGGATATCCTGTCGATACTAACATGACGACTAGATTTCGACTTCCCTTGAAAGGAAGCATAATATTTGAAAGGTTTAATTCACAATGTGAAAGTACCGAGTGACTCAATCAATCATTTTGCTTCGGAGTAATCAAAACAGAAATTCTCCTCGATATATTTCAAAGAATAAACGATACTTGACAATGAGGACCGCGCACAAAGTAGATGATTAACTCTTCATTCTTGTGAAGCCTGATTGTTCCAGGTACAATTTCAAATATCTTCAGCTACATAATCCCATCAAAATACACAGAAACTCGTGGAGAAAACGAAAGTAAATGGTAACAACATACAAAATTCGACAAACGCTTGGTTTCGATTAGCCCCAACGTTGCATTTTGTCGAAGGGTTTGCATAACTCGACAAGCTCCTCCTCGTTACACTCCCAAGGAAGATTCCGCAGGTGCAACACCTTCGAAGGTGTCTGCGTGTAACGAAACTGCTGGTGCCCCGACGTCAGACTTGGCTATGCCCCGCCTTTACGGATCAGGGTTTATCGAAATTCAAGAATTGGGGATTTTGGATAGTGTTAGGTCAGTGTAATCAACACAAAAGAACATTGCGAGCATGTTTGTTTATAAGATTTTTAAAAAAATTTCCAACATTTTAACTTAATTATTATTTTTTAATTCAACTTTAACTTCACACCACTATTATCAATATTATCTATATAATTAAATGATACCAATCAATCATTCATACACACCACATCAACCTTAATTCACTATTCATCTACTCATATAATTTTAACTAACATCACTCCACACCACTATTATCAATATTATCTATATAATTAAATGATATCAATCAATCATTCATACACACAATATCAACCTTAATTCACTATTCATCTACTCATATAATTTTAACTAACATTACATCACATCTTCTCTCTCCTACTTTTACATCAATTTAATTTTAATTATTTTATTTTAAATATTATTTTAATATACCCAATAACAACTAACCATACCACCTTTTCAAAATTAACCACACTAAACAAAAAAATCCAAACAAACCCAAAAAATTTCATAAACAAACATGTTGCGTGTCTCCCTAAATCATTACATACAAAGTCATCACTTTCAGTTTTATAATAAGTTAGAGAATGTTTGGATACAAAACTATCTCAAAATTAAATATCTTTTTTTTTTTTTATCGTTGAATATCTTTTTTTTTTTTTTTTGGTACAAGGAGAGGTGGTTGCTCATGAGCAATTAGAGACAAACATTTCATGGATAAGAGACACATCTTATGTTGTGCTCAAGCTACGGATAGTGCTGATAAATTATACGAGTCTGGCTAAATTACGAGTTTGGCTTGGCTCGGTTCGTTAAGGCTCGAGGTCGCCTAAAGCTCGAGGTCTTAACGAGCCGAGCTCATGTTCATTTAAAGTTCGTTTGTTTAACGAGACAAGCTCGGCTCGATAAGGCTCGAAAAGAGAATTTTTATATAATTTTTTATAGTTCGGCTCGTTAAGCACGAGATCGGCTCGACAAGGCGCAAGCTTGATTTTTGACTCGTTAACTTCACGAGTCGAGTTCGGCTGGGCTCATTTACAGCCTAGCTACGGAACAACACCACAAGGCGGAGCTGGAAGCTACTGATACCCAAGGGAGGTCGTAGCTGCAAAAGCCGTAAGCAGTTCGAAATAAAGTGGCCTCACATAAGATGTGTGAATTCTTTACCTGCCAATCTCGACTGAGGAGCTCTCGTACCCCTAGTACTAAGCAAGAATGGACCCCTTCTATATCCTCGTTATTATTAGTAAATCACACGATGCTAGAATTGTCGTCTTCAGCCTCTACCCTACAAAATCCCAAGTTTCATGCTAAGTTAAGACTTTGAAATAAACCCCATAAGTTATAGAGCATTCTCCAATATTCATCAAGAAGCCATCGAGTCATGTGCCTTGCGAGTCCCAAAGCAACCCTGCCGAAAAAGGTCATACCTGAGGATCTATTCTGGGTTCCGTTTGAGTTCACCTTTATCCATGAATTTGACGATTGTTCCCATTACAAGACGTTGGACCCGAACAGTTCCTATACTACCAAGATCACTAACTTAAATATCATTTTCAAATGCTAGTAGTTAAGTGCGTTAATTTAACCAAGATCGCTAAAAAAAAACCTCAATCAGTTGCTCATGCACAAGTATAAATAAAGTATTATTATAAATAAGGAAAAAAAACTTTTTCCAATCTGAACTATCACAATTTTTGGCGCATCATCATATGATTTTTTTTACCACTACCTGAACTATACGGGTTTGGCAAGTTACCCCCATACCAAGTTTGATTTCACCTGATTTAAACCGGTTTTTAACCACATACAATTACCTCTCACTCGGTCATTTGCGAGAAAACATTTCTCCAAATTCTCTAATTTTCCCCTCTTTTGTTCTAGGTTTCCATTTACTTCTTGAAATAATTGTCCCGTCAAATTTTGGAAGAGCTAATTGATGATTTGTGCCGCTATGGGAAGCCTACTGTGAGAAAGACGTCATGGGCTGATGGTAATGCGGGGCAGAGGCACTCAGCGTGCGAGAAATACCGAGTGAGTGTCACTCAGTTTCTTCTCTTGACTTCAATTTGCTAATTTAATTTGGGAGTTTTTTCCGACATTTGTGTTTGTCACCTCATATCATTTTTTTTTTTTTAATTTTCAAATTCCACATGATGGGTGGGTGCACATCTCATGTTTGGGTTGACCCTCCAATGTGTTATAGAGCACAAAAACTCATTCCTAGGCTTTCGAAACGGGCCAAAAGTTGAAGATGTTGCAAGAAGGAAGATATTTGAGAGGCTCGTGTTGTTGGCAACTATTGGCTTTGATTGTTCTATGCTTTTTGAAGGGTAATGGTTGTGTTTGAGCATTGACTGAAACTAGATGTACTTGTTGATCATTTTTTGAATGTTGTAGTTGGCCATTTTGTGAGTACAATGGATGTATCTTTTTTGTGAATGCAATGGAAGTATCTCTTTTATTTTGTGGACAATCTAGTATAATGGTGTTGTTGATATTAAAAATCGTACCACTACCAAAATATTTCTCGAATTTTTGTATATTGGAAAGAACAAAAAGATAGAGGATGAAGCTTATTTTTCATTGATATTTTGGGAGAATTTCTCTCCTCCTCTCTCTTTTAGATAAGATCCTCCTTCCCTTACAACAATCGTCGCCAAATATATATATGACCTCACATGTAGAAAAGAGAAAATGAGGAATAAAATAATAGAAAATGGTATTTAATGTAATGTGATCGTGTGAGGCCCAATGATAATGCTTGACAGTTTCGATAGACGTCTGTCTTATCAGTAATTTACGTTATATTAAGATGATTTTTTTTTATGGTATATGGGTCGGCCGATCATTTGAAATTCTGCTCAGCTCAGGAGTGGACGATCTTTACGTTTGAAAAGTTGGTCGATATTAGATGGTCAGCTCGGAGAACCTACTATTTGTATATTTATTTATTACGTATTTTAGCTCACATTCCTTTTGCCACGTGCGGCTCTTTGATCCTCTGGCGTCAGATCGAGTTGGGCGTAGTTCTTATCTCATTTATGGGCCTTGGCTCTATCTTTGTGTGTGGATATCTGTTGGTGTCGTCGTTGCGGTTTCCTCAAAGTGGTTTACTTGCAGGAAGAGTTTTATTTTATTTCCTAAGTATCTATTGTTGGTGTAGTTCTTCCAATTATTTTCAACTAGATAGACTGTTAGTTCTTCCGGCTATATTCAAGTAGATAACTGTTTTATTCGACTGTTTGACTGCTAAAGTAATATGTATAATCCCCCATATATATTAATGCAAAATGTGTTGTATGTGAGAGCATCTACGATGAATTAGATCTACTTTTGCTTATGTGCCATGTAAATAAATTCAAGTATTGGATGACATGAATAAAACTTTATAAAATTAACAAAATCCTCCAATGCAAAGAGACTATGTCTCTACTTGGGTCTAAAATAGATTTAAGGGTAAATTAGGTCTATTTTTCTGGCTGCCACATCAGTAGAACCCAGTCTACTTTTATTTGCATTGGAGAATATAATTTTTTAGATCGAGTCTATTTCTTAGGTGACATATAATTTTTTGCGATTAAACCCAAATCATTGTGGATGCTCTAAGTGGCACAAACTCGCATGCTTTGGGATCTTATGTGTCAAAATTTACATACTTCGTTGTTAGACTTAGGTAGATTTTAACTTACTTCCAATTCAAAAATAATTAGGTTCGGACTATCTATAAATATGTTGATTATTTATGGTCATGTTACATGTATTAATTGCATTTTAATATCATTTCGAATATAACCATTGAATTGTAAATGTATTTTGAAATTTAATAACTTTTGTATTTGTATCAGTTTTACATATATAGTATATCAAATTAATCATCTCTTGATGAGTTTCGATTTAACATCCATATAAATTTATTTATAATATTAATTATAAAAATAAAATTATTTATTAATTAATATATTTATATTTCAAGTAGTTATATGATATAAGTTATAAAAATTACTATAATATAATACATATAAGTCGCACGAGTAACAAATGTCATTCTAATATATATTATTCGTAAAAAAATAAATAAAATTTAAAATAATTTTTCTCGTTAATTTTAAAATTTAAGAATAATTTCTTGACAAACAATTATNNNNTATATTCTTATAAAAAGTATTTAAATTTTCAAACTACTTTTTCTCATTAATTTTAGATTTTAAGAAAAAATTAGCAAGCACCCGTGTAATACACGGGTGTTGTACTAGTTATTGGATATACGCGGAAATTGCACACAAATAGCACAAAGTACTATTATTACAGCTTACTATACGTATTCGGTGTCAAAACCCTAGATATTTTAAACACAATTGCTTACGAAGAGACGTCTATCTCTTGCTGATCTTGTTCTTATTCCTCAAGAATCTCGTCTTCTACAAGGTAATTTTTCATCAAGCCTTTGATTTCTGTTTGGCCGATCTGATTTTTCACCTTCTGTTGTGCTTTTTTCCGATTATTATTATTTTTCTGTTATAGCTCTCCGACCTGGTAAGTTAAACTCGAAATATTGTTCGCCGCGTGCTGTTGATTAGTTCCAATTTCTTCATCCCCATTTCCGGTGGTCCTTGTTAGGACAGGACACCATTCCATTTAAATCAATGTTCATTTGATTTTGGGCACAAGATAAACTAATTTGGAATTGAGATTGAAACTCAGTTTGACCAATTTCTGGGTTTAATTTTATAGAATGTGAGTGTTGGGACTTGGGTTGTGGATTCATGGGTTGTGGATTCATGTATGTACAATTTATTATATATTTTTGATGTGTGATGCAATTTAACAAGGGTACTGGAAGTATTTGATTGAGTCGAAATTTTATATAGTGTTGGTAGCCGTGACTCATATTTTCGACTTCGTGGTGGTGTTGGGTTATTGCCCTTTTTCTCGTGTGGTAGCATATAGTACGCCCATTGATTATTTGTAAATAGGTATCGCGATTCATAATCTAATAAGCTGTAAAGCATGTGAAAATCGGTGGATTTATTGTACGAGATTTATTTAATTCAGACTGGTAATCAAATTTATTATTCCAGAATGGCCGGTCACAGGAGTAGCTATGGAAAACGATCTCATTCTAACTCCGACTATCCCGAAAGGGGGGAAAACAAACGAAGAAACTCTGGAGGTGGTGATAAGGACGGATTCTCCATCGGGCCTGATGACACTGTTTACCGCTATCTGTGCCCGGGAAAGAAGATTGGGAGCATTATCGGGAGGGGTGGGGAGATTGTCAAGCAACTGAGGGCCGACACAAAATCGAAGATCCGAATCGGCGAGTCCGTGCCCGGATGCGACGAGCGTGTCGTCACTATTTACAGCGCCAGTGAGGATACCAACGATTTTGAACGCACAGACGAGCGTGTGTGTCCAGCTCAAGATGCTCTTTTCAAGATTCACGATAGAATTGTTTCTGAGGACATTGGAGAAGAGGAGGATATGGAGGAGGCCCCACAAGTAAGTGTTCGGCTCTTGGTGCCTTCCGATCAGATTGGTTGTGTTATTGGGAAAGGTGGGCAGATAGTACAGAACATCCGAAGTGAAACTGGGGCACAGATTCGTATAATGAAAGATGACCATCTGCCGACATGTGCGTTGAATTCAGACGAGCTTGTACAGGTATTTGAACTTCATGCTTCCTCTTTTTTATTTATTTTTGTTTTAGCAGAACTTTATGAAACTGAGTGTAATGGTTTTCTCGTTTGCTTGTTGAGTCAGATTTCGGGTGATGCTTCAGTGGTGAAGAAGGCTCTTTATCAGATTGCGGCTCGGCTTCACGACAATCCTTCCCGATCTCAGCATCTTCTCTCGTCCTCTGCTCATACCATCTACTCTTCTGGTGGTTCGGTTATGGGATCCACGGGTAGGGCCCCAATCATGGGATTAACTCCACTGGTGGGGCACTATGGGGGGTACAAGGGAGAGAGTGCAGATTGGTCTCGGTCCTTGTATTCGGGTCCAAGAGGTGAAGCATCTCCTAAAGAATTCTCACTTCGTCTTGTTTGCTCCACTGCGAATATCGGAGGTGTCATTGGCAAAGGTGGCCAGATAATCAACCAAATAAGGCAGGATTCTGGTGCGTCCATTAAAGTCGATAGTTCGTCCACCGAGGGAGATGATTGCTTGATTTTGATATCTTCAAAGGAGGTAATGTTGTGCAAAGCAATACTACATTGATAATTTGAATGGATTATGGAAGATTCCATTTTATAACTGTAATTCCTATTTCATGTTATCAGATTTTCGACGATACTATTTCTTCAGCAATCGATGCAGCTATTCGCTTGCAGCCCAGGTGCAGCGATAAGGTTGAGAGGGACTCTGGTCTTTTTTCATACACAACACGATTACTTGTTCCCAGTTCACAAGTCGGGTGTCTGATTGGGAAAGGAGGGTCTATAATATCTGAGATGAGGAAAGACACCAGGGCCAATATCCGCATACTGTCAAAAGAAAACCTACCTAAAGTAGCTTCCAGTGACGATGAGATGGTTCAGGTAAAGGGATTAAAATAATAACTGTCAAAAAAATATAATGTAATGTTGAGCCGCAAATGATGTTTTCACAGGTGCCCTCTATTTTGAATAATTGTTCCAACTTAGAGTTTCAAACTATTTCGGTTCAACTTATAATTGAAACTTGTGTGTTAATGCCTTTTATTAAGTTCAGATACGCATTGTTGTCTAAACAAAGTAAGAAATATGGAAGAGAGGAATTTATATTTCCGGAAAAAAAAAATGGTTAGTCAAGCATAGGAGAGATCCAGCCATTTGAAGGAACAATAAACGTTGAAAATTCAAGTGTTTGGGATGTTGGAAATTGATTTTATTTCATTTTTGATATGGCCAGATTTCGGGAGACCCTGATATTGCTAAGGATGCTCTCATTCGAGTAACTTCGCGCTTGAGGGCCAATGTTTTCGAAAAGGAGGGTGCTTTGCCTGCATTTTTGCCGGTTGTTCCCTATGTCCCGATGCCTGCAGATGTCTCAGGGAGCCTGAAGTATGAAAGTAGGGACTCAAGGGCTCGTGGGCGTGGGTATTCTTATTCTGGTGGATACGGTAATTCGGTTGATTTGCCACCTGTGGATGCTTATGATGGTTATGGTGGAGGTCAGGTAATATCAAATTTTTATTTTGACCTGTCAAGTTATATTTCATGTAATCTGCAAGAACTTGATTTATGAAGTTCAACTTCTTCTTGGCATTTCCAGGGTGGTAGTGGTAGTTCTGCTTATGGTGCTTATGGGAGTTACTCGCCTGGGCGTTCGGTTGGTTCTGGGTAAGATAATCTCAGTGTTTCATGTGGATTTAATGTTTTGTGTTTACCGAAGACTTGTGCCAGGTTTATGAGTATAGTGCTCAATCATTCTTTTTCAATAATGGTGGTGAACAGAACATTTTGTCTGCCCAATTCCATTTTTTTTTTCTTGACCCTTCATGGTTTAGCCGATAGTGCTGGGTTGACCGAAACACTTGTCTTTTGACCATTATCCATTTTATTCATGCGGCTGTCTTTCCTGTCGGGCTTCTTTTCTACACTGAGGAAGTTGAATTATCCACTTTATCGCCTCACACTTTTACCAATACCTTGCACAAGCTATTACGATACTCTGTCCCTGATAGTAATCTCCCTTTTACCAGGTTATCTGGACGTAACCATGGTTCACGTGGCAGAACATATGATTACTAAACGCTTGTTAAAATTACAGGTAGACCATATCATTTTATTGTTTATAATCCAACTTTCTCCCAGCAATTTTTTTTGTTGGTTATCTATCTACACTTGCAAGTGGCACATCATACTAAATCGTGACAGTTGCTGTAATTCCAGTACCAGTGTTCCCAATATGACTGATCCTATGCTTTTACCTTTGTCTCCTTTCCCTTCCCAACACAACAGCTGAGATACCTGAAGCCTTGAAGTCAGCCTATTGCCTATATTGATGAAGCTAACCCTGCCTAAACCTGAAGACCAGATGATTACTGCGTTTGGAAAAAACTGATGATCCTTCTCAGTGAAAATGCCATGTCCAGACTCTTGTTACCATATATTGCCAAGCTTAATGTGTAATGCTCCCAAGAACTTTTGCTGCCCTTCCTCAATTTCACTAGAACAATAAATGTATCAGATTGGACTTTTAATTTAGATCTATCTCAGCTGTATGGTTAAGTTATTCTATTTTCGTTTGTTTGTGAGTCGTACTGCTGGTTGATGAATGTTTGTCTTTCATTGCACTTTTTTATCTTAGTGTTGTTTGAACTGTTTTCTGTTTATGAAAGACATTTGAGTATTTGTTTGTTTGCTTCTATTAAAATTACGTCTCACGAATTTGAGATAAAATTTGGCTCTATGTGGGTTTTCCTTGAATGTGCCTTGACGGTGAATTCCTTTTTATGATGCTGGTTTGGTCAATAAATTATAGTCAAGCTCAAGCCATATTGCTAGAAGGGTTAAATTATGCTGTACATATTGCCACGATAAGTTGGCACTAGGCAGCAATGAGGCAACTCTCCGTTTCTCTTTATAAATTTTCGAAAACCAGTATTTTGGAATGTGCTAATGTCGTATTTGCCCTTCTCAAGATGATCCTAGAAAGGAGGATCCAAGACAGATTCCTGTGCATCTATTCAGATTTGAAAAGAGTAAGAAAAGAAATATGCCTCATAAAGAGCCTCGAGTTGTTCAGGTATTGTCAATCCCTTCTTGAAGCTTATATATCATTATCCAATTTTGCACGCGTCTCGTTTTTGTAGTTTGCTTTCACTGCCAGTTATTTTTCTTGAAGCTTATATATCATTATCCAATTTTGTACCGCGTCTCGTTTTTGTAGTTTGCTTTCACTTACCAGTTATTTATATGAGCTCGTGTTTTCAACTATTTATAAGTTGTGTCATCGGAAAGTAGAAGCTTTTTGCCAAAAACTCATATGCAACACATTTGTTGCATTCTATGCATCGGTTAATCAGAATTTTTGAAGGTACGTCTTAAGCAAGACATGCTGTTTTCTAAACGGAGGGTTGCAAGGAAAGGAATGCTTTCGAAAAGGAAAGGTAGTGAAGTTAATAACTTAATATCGGTGTATAGCTATGTACTGTCTGATGGGAAAAATTCTTCAGAATTGAGATTGTAATAAATTTATAAACAATTTCTAACATAGGGCAGGGTATTTTTGTAAGTATCTTATTCTTTTACTTGATATTCTTGAACATGGTTTGTAATTAGGGTTGCAAACGGGTCGAGTCGAGCATGAACCTTGTTGAGCGTAGATCAACTTTTTTCTTCATTGCTCGAGCTTGAGCTTGAGCTTGAGCTTGACGAGCCATGTAAAATGCTGCTGGTGCTTGACTCGTGAAAAAATAAGAATGTTCGAGATCGACTCGATGCTCGACATGGCTCGTAATTTTAACAACTAAAATTTAAATATAAAGGTACTATTTTTATCCAAATAGACAATATAGACCATTTTGGCCCTGATGTTCTAATAATGGTAATTAAACTATGTGGGGTATTTATGTACAAAAAGTCGAGCGGCTCATCGAGCTTACGAACCTCTTGAAATGATGCTCGATTCTCGATTTGTTTGCTCGTTTGAACTGCTTGAACTCAACTTGAGCTTGAGTTTGACCGAGCATTGACTCGAACGCTCGCGTCGCTCGACTAATTTGCAGCCATATTTGTAATATACCAACATGTATATAAACTGTAGACGTATATGTAACCAAGCAAAAGCATCAGTACATTCTTTTCTGAACCAAATTATCTATTAACTGTGATTTATACTTCATTTCGAGTCTATCTAGATTCACTGGGTAAAACTTTATACGAGATAAAAACATCACTTAATATTGAATTGTGCATAATCTCTTGTAAAAATTATTTACTAATTGATTTAATGCCTTACCTTATATTATAAGTTCCGATTCAGCTATAATTTTAAGTTATTTTCACACATCTCTCTATGCATTACTGTACAATCAACCTACATTTATGACAAACCAGTTAAATAAATAGCTCATTTTTTCCAAAACAAAATATTTTAAAACAGATAGTTACTTAGGTGAAAACCGTTGATACAAAAATTCTATGGAGCTATCGGGTGATTTTCTTATGGAGTCATCTACCACTTAATGTGTTGACACTTGTTCAAATTGTATTTATTGTAGGACACGTGTCAATACACTATTGGTGAATAAGTGTAGATGTCTTCATAAGTCGAGTCATTCGATGGTTCATAGCAAAACTGACGATTGATAATGTGAACTTTTGGTTCTTCAAAATTAACAAGTTGAAGTGTTTTTTCCCCCCTATTTCCAGCTAATTAATATCTGATCTCATTGACGGGTCCAAAATGGGTCCTACTTGCTTAAATTTTCCCCACCTAACTCGAGAGTACTTTAAGCTGAGCAAGTACATAAAAATTGACCTCTCAATATCCGAGTGATTTCAATGCCTGTTTTAGTTCAATTTATCCACTGGTAAATACATGAAAGCTCTGTCATAACTCTGGGCTCAGTAAAATTGTGAAAAACACGTACATTTTTTTTTACTGTTACCTATTTTGCATGGCCCAGACATGGCATTGTCTGTTGATCCAACTGTAAAAAACTCAACGACTTCAATTTAGTCACGGGTAGGATCGACCTTACCGTTGTGCAATTTCTTTTTACCGTTGGATCCACACGCACTCTTGTGCGTATGTGTGTCGAAAAACTTAGTAAATGCAGGTGAAATTTACCCTATCTTAAGGCCTATACTCACTTTCTAACCAAAAGCCTGCTCATGCATTTATTGGGAGAAAAAAAAGAAACACAAATTGATTGCTTTATTGGTCATTAAATAATGGGGGAGATTTGTCATTGCTCGATTTGTAAGTAGATTTTCTCCTCAACCAATGAGTTGTTTTTTCTCCTTTAGG
>CACSLK010027752.1:14456872-14468517 GCA_902706635.1 Striga hermonthica | reverse complement strand
CCCATACCCGGATCCATACTCGGGTTCCCCATACTCCGGCTTCCTACCGTACCCTCCAGATCCGTACTCAGATTCGGGCTTCCTACCGTACCCGCCGGATCCATATTCGGATCCGCCGCCAGCTCCGTATTCGGATTCGGGCTTTCTACCATACCCGGCAGATCCATATTCGGATCCGCCGCCAGCTCCGAATCCGGATTCGGGCTTCCGTCCGTATCCACCAGATCCATATTCGGATCCGCCTTCGCCATAGCCGGGGTTGGGCTGATCGTAGGAAGGGCGGGCGGGTCGGGGCTTGGGGCGGGCGTAGCTCTTGTATTCATTGTCGAGGGCCTCGTCGGCGTACGCGGATGGCTCAGCGTAGGATGTGTACTGGGGGCGGTCGTAGTCGAAGTCGTCGGAGGTGGAGGAGGTGTTGGGGTAGCAGATCTCGTCGGAGGGGGGGAGAGGACGGCCGTAGACGAGGGAGATGTCGTAGCCGCCGCCGTAGGGTGTGGGGTCGTACTCGTCGAAGTCGTCGACCTCGTCGGCGGAGTCGTGGTGGCCCTTGGGGAAGTAAGACATGGTTTGATCGGAAAATGGAAAAGCTCGTGATCTGTGTGAGAAAATGAGATACGCGAGGGTGAAGACTATTGACCGAAGATACCTGATTTATACAGTTGGTTTTTAACGGTTTACAGTAATACCCTTGAACCTGAGGTTTATTACTAATTTACCATACACGTGGGTGAAGATGGAATAATGTCGATACGAAAAATTTGGGTGTATGTAGTTTCAAGCGTCTGGATATTTTTGGACATTCCATCGGACGGCTGAGATTGATTAGAGGCCGTGTGGGGCTGTCGGGCCACTAATAAGTAATAACTCGAGCTCGACTCCAGCTCGAGTTTGATCGAGAGTTTTGACTCGAGCGCTCGCGAGCCGCTCGACTGATTTGCAGCCCTAGGACTGAAGACTGCCTCTCATTCGTTGCTACTCATTACTAGCCTCAATTTTTCTTGCTCATGAAAAAAAAACAAAAGAAAAAAAGTCCAAAAACTACACAAGCTTAGAATGGGGGAGCTCACGGCGGCGCCACCGTACCGCACCACATTCTTACCCGGCGTCGCTCTGTTGAAACTCCAGAGATACCCGCTTGATTCAACCCGTAAATGGCATTGCCGGAGATTGAGGCTGCCGTTGACTGCAAAAGCTCAGATGGTGAATCAATCCACATACTCGTCCAGAATATCCACAGATATTCCTCTCTATGAAACTCCCGAGGTAAAATTTTCTCTAGTTGATGCATTAATTATTGATTTTTTTTTTTCTTGGTGAGTTTGATGATCGATTATAGGGTTTAAGAGGTTTTTTTTTTTATTTTTCATTCTGGAAAAGGCAGGCCTCGTTTGATCAATATTTGGAGAATAAGCCCAGGGTTTTCAAAGCAATATTTCCCGATAAACGCCGGAGCCGGCAGCTTAATGAGGTTAACTTTGTGTGTTCTTACTTAGCTCTTTTGCGGCTTGTTTTACTTTTACAGTTAGCTTTACTTCCACCATAGCTGCTAGCCTGCTACACGCTTGAGAATAGAAGAAGGTAAAATAGATTTTATACTATAGAAGGCAGAGATTTTTCAATGCTATTTTTTGTAATTAGGACAAATGCTGCAACAAATAAAATCGTAGGTCGCTCGGCTGACCTCCTCACTTCGAGCCAGGAGCTATTTTGTTGAATTATAATACAATCGAGTATAGATTTAATGTATATATTGTTTAATTAGCATTCTAGGCTGCTGTCTTGTTATCACGTGACACTTTTCTCAAACGAGTTTTTAATGCAAATTCAAGAATTATTTCACCTACAGAACTCGAATAAGTAGCAACGGCCAATGGAATTCGCTCCTTGATGAATGTGATGATCTTTGATGACAAAATCAAGATTCCTTTGTAATTGATTACGAGTTAACTCTATAATAAGGAAAAAAAAGGTTGTAAATCATACCCTTGGAGCAAAAAGAACTTTCATGGCTGTTGATCAAGCAGATTCTGATATACTCAAATGTGCTTCTTTGTCTCAGACTCTCTGCAACTAAATACTGCACTTCACATCTATATGCTATAATGTACTGAGCTTGAGCTTGTACTGAAATGCTTGCTTAGTTATGAATTATGACGTCTAGTAGAGATATGGATGCATGATATGATTCGTACATATGCCAGTGGCATTAAGAGCGTGTTTAGCAAGCACCATAAACCAACTTATAGCTTATTTGGTTAGCTTATAAGTTTTTTTGTACACAAATAAGCTTGTGGTTTGGCAGGACGATCTTTTCTTGAAAAACTCAAGCTTATCTAATAAGTTTTTTTGGGTAGCTTTTCAAATAAACCCGTTGAAACGTTTATTTCAGTTGGTTTTGCAAAAACTTTTATAATATCAGCTAGCTTTTCAGCCGTCCAACTATCAGCTATCAGCTATAAGCTCGAAATTCACATGTTTGTAAGTTAGCTGAGTTAATTTTGTGTTAGTTCCTTGTAGGAAAAGTGGAGGGTCCACATGCTACCCATAGAATTCCTATTCTTGACTGTTTCGCCAGTAATCGACATGAGGTTAAGGTGTAGAACTCAGGGGATGGGATACCCACAGGGAGTCCCTCGCGATATTACAAAGGTCTTAGAACTTGATATTGTAAGTAAAAACTAAAACCGCATGCGAAAAAACCTCTCCTTTACATGTATCAAATTCTCTCTTCGTTATTGTTTTTCTTTTTTCCCTTAAAAATAATATCTTTTTATTTATTTATTTATTTATTTCTTGGTGTGATGCCAGGTCAGATGGGAGCTTCAGGGCTTAGATGATATGCTCAGACCATCTCAATTTTCCCTTGGTGTAAAAGGGGCTCTTTATCCAGATAGGCGTGGACCACGAACAAGGCTCAAGGGTCAACTACAGATGAGCATAACTTTTGATCTCCCTCCTGTACTTGCTTTGATTCCTGAAGATGTTCGGCGTAATGTTGCAGAATCGGTTAGGATTCTCTCTCGGTCAAGCATTGTGGGAGATATTAATATTCTAATTTTTTTAAGCAACTTATTTTATTTGGTTTTTTCTATGTGGAAAGGTTCTTAAGAGACTGGTGGAGAACATGAAAGCCAAAGTAAATGGCAGCTTGATTGCGGATTACAGCGAATTCAAAAAGGAAAGTTCAAAGGCTTTAGCATGAAATCAATCGGCACATAAAGTTTCAAACAGCAAAAAATCGTGGATACTTTCTGTACCGGGGGACTTGTATAGATGATTAAGCTTTGTAGAGTGCTGAAAGTTGGATTTAGGTTGAAGAGACTACAGAACCTATGTCATGTAAATTACTGGTTGGGTTGTACATGAAGAAGTTTCTCTGTTTGCCTGCTGTTGCTCATAATTCAAAACCACCTTTTTTTTTTTCTTTGGCTGACAGAGCAAAACATTGTTGTATTTTGATTTTCCGCTTGTTTTAGGAAATCGAAACCTAAGAAATGAAGGCGGGTTTTCCTCGATGAATGTTGCGTAGGGTGTAAGAATTTTATCTTAAATGCAATTAAGAGATCATCATTTAAAGGAATACTTATAGTTACACGGATTGCCGATATAAAATAACCTGCTTCATGAACTCATAATTACGGTGTGAATTTTTGAATGAAGTAAGAAAATAAAAGGTTCAGAAAATGAAGTGAAAAAGAAAAGAAAAAGAAAGATAAAAAAAAGTGGAGATGCGGGGGATCGAACCCCGTGCCTCTCGCATGCAAAGCGAGCGCTCTACCATTTGAGCTACATCCCCTATTGATTCATTGTTTCTGCATTTACGTTTACATCCTAAACAAATGTTCATGAAAATAGAATAACAAAGCAAGTTCGAAGCTGAGAGCCAAAAAAAGAGAAAATCGGGCCGCAGAATGGAGCCCCTCTACCCCATCCGCCGCCTCACCCCCACCGACATCCACCTCATCGAGGCCCGCATCGCCGCCAACGACCGCGAGATCCAAACCCTCCTACGCGACAACCAGCGCCTGGCCGCCGCCCACGTCGCCCTCAAGCAGGACGCAACCGCCGCACAGGACGACCTCCGCCGCGCATCCGCCGCCGCCGCCTCCGTCAAGGCTGACCGCGACGCCCGTGTCCGCGAGGTCTACGACCGCTCCCTCAAGCTCGAGGTGGAAGCCCGGCCCTTCGACGGGATCGCCGCCGATCTGGGCCGCGTCCGGGCCGCAATCGAGGAGCTTCGGGCCGAACGCAAGGACCGATTGGAAAATCTGATGGCAATCGAGGGAGAGATCGCGGCGGCCCAGTCCGAGCTGCGGAGGGTGCCGCAGCTCAGGTCTGAGATCGAGGCAGCTCAGAGGGAGATCCACCAAGGAAGAGAGGCGATTCAGCGCGAGCGTGAGATGCAGACGACCAACTTCCAGATCGACCGAGCTATGGAGAAGCACTTGGTGGCGATGGCTCGCGAGGCTGAGAAGCTTCGATCTGAGCTTGCTGATGCGGAGAAGAGGGCCGTGGCCATGGCTGCTGCTTCGGGTCTTAATCCAGGGCCTGGATTCGATTTGATCAGATACTGAACAGAAAGTTTGAATCTTTTTTTCCAAATCAAGAAAATTCAGAAGGTAATGTTTATCAGTTTGGTTGATTGTATCATATCACATTAGTTCAATCTGGAGACAATGTTCTTCTGTTCTTTACCTCGTTTGGTTTTTCTGTATCAGAATGTGTGCAGCTATTTAGCTTTTCCTTGATGTGTGATCATTGGGTAGAAATTTGCAGCAATATTGTTAATTTGAACAAAGAAACATATTTAAGAATGAAATGAATAACAGAATCACAATACAGTATCAATGAAACCACCTCACATACTTTGTCAAGATTGTATAATTCCCGGTCACCCGTAATCGGTCACCGGTGATCAGAACAAGAAATAACACCATCCTTGAACAAGTTAATCTCAACCGAGCGTACATGTTTCTCGGTCCGGTTGTTGCGAATGTTGATGACGACAAATTTTTAACGAATTTCCTACTGTGGCGTCATGATATGATTCAATCTGTCACCAGATTATGAAATTGTTACAAGAAGGCCTGATAATTTTCAGCATTCTTTTTTCCATCTATCATGCTTCCCCAAAACCAAGTCATAAACACAAACATCAAGAATTGAAGATATAGAAACTCTCACTCATTAATCATATAATATAGAATCCTTGGAAAAGCCCATTGGAAACTTCTCAGGAGTCGTCTATCTTATTCCTGAGTTCATTGTTGTAATAGTATAAGTAAAAGTTCCCTATGTTATTATACAAAAAAGTACCACAAAGTCTCATTCTCTCAAAATAGAATCCTGCAAACCAAATACTAAAACCGCACACCCGCGCTTTCTCCATCCCACACAGCACAATAAAAACAATTAAAAAAAACAACCCAAATCAATAATACCCTCCCCAAGAAATCATCTGTCCTTTTTTAAGGTTAATGTTGAGCAGTACAAAACAGGCTCTCAAGCATTTTTAGCCTCTCCAAGTTCAACTGGCTCTCGTGAACTTTCGAACTTTGCCCCTCCACCCGAAAAAATATCCATCATCTGTGAACACGTATATAATCTGCACACGAGTTGAATATCCTCAAGCTGCGGTTTCTTTAGTCGGTACAATTACATTACCATCAGGGAGCGGGCTACAGCTGGCTTTCGCCTGTTTTTCCTGCAATTTATCCAATTCCTCACTTGGGAAAACTTGCGATTGCAAAGAAGGGTCAATGTTCTTCACATGTATCCACGTTAGCTGCCAGAAGCTGTCCCCATTTAGGTCACTAGGCACAAGAATCCCACTCGTCTTCATCACCAAAAGCGTGTTCTTTAGAAGCTCGGGGATTAGTTCATGAATCTTTTCGCACCTTTTTCCTCTGAATCGCAACTTCATGTATCTTTCCATGCAACCGAGAAATTTCAACCACAGCTGGGAGAATGCGGCCGAACGCGAAAGCTCAACCAGAGATTGTAAAAATGTTTTCGACAAAAGTTTGAGTGAAAAGACCATGGAGCCCTCCATGCTGCGGTGCTCTTTCGGCGTACTCTGCTGGGCTGCTGCTTCCGGAAGCTCGTCGAGCAAAGTGAAGATTACCAAATCGAAACACTGAATCCACAAATCGACCGGTACATGAATACCATCCACGCCAGTTAAGCATCTCTGTAGAAGCAAAATCGCGTGATTTCTCACATCTTCTCTCTGATCCAAGCACACTTTTCTCAGCCCCTGCACGAGCCTCATCCACATCTCGAGTATGTCCCGAGACATTTTCAAAACAGCTTCCTCACCTCCGGCAGCTTCCTTCGTCTGGTAAAACCACGCCACGAGGCAGACAATCGAGCCCGACATGAGGTCCAGTGATTTCATGGACCGCTCGATTTTCCCTACTCGGGACTCGGCAAATTGCCTGGCGGCGTTCACGCAGAGCACGTAGTTTGCAGGAGAGAGGTGTGCCCCATCAGACATGATGTATGACAGAGTCTCGAAGCCGATCTCGGAAGCTTCCGGATGGCGGGCTGTGATCGAGAGCAGGGAAATAATCGTGCGCCAGCCCATGTGGGACCTTATCTGCATTGCGTTTGCCTTCACGAGGTGCATGACCTCCTGTGTGATGTGTTCGCAGTAAGCATCCGCCACGCGGGCGTCGAGTTTCAGCACGAGCTGAAGGGATTTCAAAAGCTCGTCGGTTAGATTCTCTTTGTAAGGAAGCAGGCGCTGGCATATGCGGAGGAGCCCGAATATTGCTTTTTCCACGAGGGAACAGGGCATGAAGGTCGACTGGACGATGCTCGTTATGTGCTCGTAAACATACTGCCACAGGAGCATGATCCTGTCGCGGTTGTTCAGAGTGATTGCAATCAGCAACTCGAGACAAAATACGGCCGTGTTTTCATCTTCTGGGTAATTATAATTATAATTACTATTATTATTATTATTATTCACTTTCAGAGGACGTTCACCAGCCGAGACGAGAGCACGGACGAGCTGCAATAAAGAATCCGCCTGAAGAAACTTGCTCTCGGCGAAAATGGCGTCTACGTGGCAATTTTGTACGGTCTGCTGAGTACGCTGGCGGGCGGCAAGATGCTCCTCAGAGAATTGTGGCGCGGGATCTTCAGCATCGAGAGACAACAGTAGACTAAACCGGCCCATGAGGCCAGACGATTTTCGGGAAGGAGTTGCCGCCGGAGGCTGAGATGCCGAAGAAGAATTAGCGGCCGATGTTTTCACTTGATCGTTATTATCAGGATCATCAGTGGCATCGCTCGGGAGACGGGCAGGCAAAAGGCCTATCCTCTGCAGGCTCAAGATGCAGTCGAGTATGTTCCTCCAGCCCGAACGGATTTGGTCACTGAACCGGTTTGCAATGGTGAAAACCGCAACTGTAGCCAGCTGGGCTTTCATGTCGTCCCCAAAATAAAGAACGGATCTTTCGCTGAAAGATGGATGCAATAAGGTAGTGAATTTGCAGAGGGACACGACTAGATCGTCCAGTACTTCTCCAGAGTTGTAAGAGGCTGCAAGTTTGGCTATGGCCAGGAAACCATCAATGCACGACTTAAGGGTATCTTCCTGCTCGGCATGATCAAACACCACGGATATGGCAGCAATAGCAGGACCAGAACAAATGGAAAACAGGTCAAAGTCAAGGTGGGACCCACAGTCAGCAATAATGAACGGGCTCGTGTGTTTTGCTTTGTGTATCAGGCCAATCCAGTGGCTTCGGGTCAGAACAGCAGCGCTGCCGATTTGGTCCGGGACCATACGAATCTCGTTTTCACAGATGGAGTGGTAAAGCTTGGATAAGAAGTCCCGAGGGAGATCTTCTCCACCGTTGATTTTACGGTTGTTCCGGATAAAGTCTTCTTCGGTCATCTTCTTCTTGACCTGTGCGTTGTGATGATCGGTGTTGAGCAATATTAAGGAATACGAGAGCAAAAGGGCGGCATCTTTATTGACTAGAATATCTGGCGATTGCTCGTAGTAGCTCTCGGCGAAAGCTTCAAGCACTCTTTGTATTTTCTGCGACTCGCCAGGTAACCTGAAAGTCTCCAATAAAATACGCAGAGCAGTGTCCAAATTCATGTCTCGAAAATCGAATGTCCGGGCGAGTTCGTGAAGTACTTGCACGGAAAATTCGTCATGACTTCCCAGAAAATCCCCGATGATATTTTTATCTAATCCCACCGTATACCTAAAGAAGCATGCCACGCTTCTGGGCTCGAGTTTTTCAGGCAACAATTTTAACCCTTGAAGGAATTCAAGCCCCTTCTTGGGATCCCTGTTGAAGTGATCAACACCAGCCATCAACTTTCTCTTAATGTTTTTCATGTTATGGATAAACGGAACCCACTGGCGAGGTTCATCATAATCATTGCATCTCACGGTCCAAAACGGCTTATATTCACCAAAATCTGCAGAGGCTTCCCCAGAACATGACGAATCATGACCTATTCTTTCAGCCATGCCCTGAAGCAGAGCAATCAGACCATCCAAAGCAAGAGTGTTCATTGCGGATAAAGGGCTGTTCACCGGAAAAGCACTTCTCGATAAGAGGTTGGCTAGGCCTTCAAATACATTGCTACAGGATATATCGCAATCGTAATTGGCATACAGCTCGGTAACAAACATAGGCTGCCTACAGAAGTCAGTAATAGCTTCCATAGCAACCTCCTGCAGCTGGTAAGAAGCTCCATACTTACTCTGTGCTATCCTCAACAACACTGAGGAGATGAAAGCTTCAAGCTGTAGCTTTAATTTAGTGCGGAGGTGGTGGTAAAGATTTAGAACTATGCTACATACTGTTGATAGAATTAGTGGACTCATTGACAATCCAAACTGCATCAAGTTGTAAAACAATTCTTCTTGTATCAGAGCTAATAATTTAGGATGATCAGCAAAAGAAGCACCACCTAACTCTATTGCAGAGTTGATCAGACCCAGAGCAAAAAGAGGAACATCTTCATGATAAGCTATTGGGTTAGATCTAGGACCGAATTCTATGTTCTCCATCACATTTAGGAGAGAGCATAAGAAATGAAATATTTCAACCATTGATGGAACACCATAAGGATCCATCATCGAAGAATCAGCACTTAATGTGCCATCATTTCCATTTATGTTCTCAGCTTTTTTCTTCTCATTTTCTGGAGAAGTATATCCAACATTTTGCTTCTCCTCAGTAGAGTGACTTTGAGCGGCTACATCATCCTGTAATGGAAAAGGGTGATTCACAAATTAATAACTTTGAACTATTCACACATCTCGAAAGTTCAATCAAGCTTGAAGTCTAAAAATTTGGGAAGGCAATAAGTGAGAGTACTCTTTTTTTGTGAAAACGGCTCCATGAATTTTCGATACGAGGCATCAGCCATTTTTTAAAGACCATCCTTCAAGATAAACCTAAACAACCTACCTTCCAATTACAATTTGATGATTGCATCTATCAAATTCCATCTTCTGAAGGTCATGAAACTCAATCATATATTGTAGACAAACAAAATATAGAAGCTCCTCTCTCCAATTAATTTTATCCATAATACAGCCTATATTAGTACACTAAGCTAGATGCTCTAAGGTCTAATGCTAAAAGGCTTTTTCATGACAACAGAAGCCCAATGCTGTGCCAAAAAAAATTGGTTTAAATGTGTCTAAATGAAAAATCTTTCATTACCTCTCTTTTAGGAGAAGTGGTGCTTTCATGAGCCAATTCTTCCTTTTTATTCAAGATAGGAAGGCGAGAAAAAATACACCTGACAAGCTCATGCATTGTGTGGCGGGATATCCTTTGCAGAAGTTCACTCTTAGAGCTTGCCTGATGAACTATACGGAAGCAAGTATTCACTATGCTACACACATGATGGTTGTTTAAAGTAACTGATGCTTTGTTTTTCATACAAGCCAAAAGAACTTGCAGAATCTTCATCAATACAACTTCTTCAGAAGCAGGATCAGTCACCTCAAAACGACAGCTTGTCACAGCATCAACAATTAGGTTTAAAGCATTATCAACATTCACAGTTTCGGAATCAAGTATCTGTAAATTCAAGATTTTGTAAACAGATGACAGAGCAACACCAGTAATTGGTGCACCAGTTTCATCAGATTTAATGATATCCAAAAATGGCTGCAGGTACAAAACCGGATCAATAGTATGCCAATGGTTTTGCCATGAAAAAATCTTCTTCCTAAGTTCTTTGAAAGATAGAATTAGAAAATGTTCTGTCTGCTCATCATCAGATGCATAATGAACTCCCCATCTCACATTTCTCCTCATCACAGCCAAAACTGCACCAATTTCTGAATTCACCATGCATGCTAAAGATCCACCAGAAGGCCTGGGAAAATCATTGGGCTGCTCAGCCAAACCATTTCCATTTTTCTGATTTAGCGAACTAGCTGTCATCTTGCTTCTATACTCTCAGAAACTTATGCGCACAATGCATTCATGTAGGAGTCCGACAAGCCCAGCCAATATAGTCCTTTGGTGAAAAGCAAATAACAGGAGATCAGAAAGAATTGACTAAAAGATTGTACAAATAAATACATAACAGGCAGTATGTTAGACAACAGGACAGGTAAAGATCAATCCCATTGTTCAATATAAGTCTGCATAATGCTACATAAAATAGTCGAATGTCAGCTAACAAAAATTACCAAACTTCACTTTCGCAAACTTACTCGCTTATACTCTTCCATCCAGTTACCCAGATATGAGAAAGATATAGACTGAGAATCCTTGAAAAACACACACACACACACGAAAGGCAGGTGAACAAAAAAATAGCAATCTTGATTTTCCATATCCAAACAACTATAAGCAAATTCACAAGGGACTATATCTGTTAAGTGGGGGAACTGCTAACCAAGGGGGTAAACTAAATCATATGAAAATCTCACCTAGAATGCATAAATCAAAATTGCACCCCCCACGGACCAGGTGTACAATTAAGCTGATCTAATGTGCTCCAATCGGCAAACCAAATTCCGACCACTCATGCCATCACAAAAAATAAGTATTTGCTCAATCAATCCACCCGATCGCGCCATTGACAAAAGGGGGCAAACAATATGCAGATCTAAATTTCTCCAAAAAAAACTCAAACACTTAAGAAAATCCAAACCACGATCCAACCACAACAGCCCCATCTAGACTAATCAAGCGCCATAAAATCCATATAAAACAATCACAAGTACGATTAAAAAAAAGAATCACGAGGAGCTCAAAATTTTGAAACGAGATTTTTCAGGAACCGGATCGAAATCAAACGGAGAGAGAAAAGAAAAAGTACCAGTGGAGATTGAGGAACGCTACGGTGAGGAGATGGTTGTGTTTTTCTGTCTCTTCTCCGCAGGGGTGGTGGCGCTGCTACCTGCGGTGGCGGAGGCGACGGTTTGGGCAAATTTCGAGTTAAAAATAGAAAGAAAAAAAAAAATTGATTTTAGTCAAATGTTAAATCGCATTAACTGTGCGTTTGTGAGTGTTGGGATTTGAGAAAGCACGTTTTTCTGCGCCAGATCTAAATTTCTAATATATATAAAGATTGTGAAGTGCGTTTCTTGCGCCGGGATATTTTTTGTGTCTGCATTTTAATTTTTTTCATTTTTATTGGTG
>CACSLK010027752.1:14285790-14308870 GCA_902706635.1 Striga hermonthica | reverse complement strand
AAAAAAAAATCCATGAACTTAGTTAATGTTTCCAGACTAGCTTCAACATTATTAGTGAGAAGAACCAAAATCTCAGACTACTAAATAAAGGTTAAAAAAAATTATAATCTTTCTCAGTAAGTTATAATCATATTATGAACTTTATCATCATATACACACATAATTAGAGTTTTAGTTTGGAAGTTAAAAGAGGTTGGTTTAGTCGAATTTAATGAGAAAACAATTTTAGGACTAATGTTTTAAATATGACTTTAATTATAAAATATGTTACATCATTATTATGAACCTTCACCATGCACAAGGCAAATCACCCATTACTCGGTAAACAAGATCATATCAAAACATAACTCAGATAATCAATCCACAGTACATCTCGTTGAAAATGAAACCAACAGCCAAAATCAGAAACAGAACATGAAACATTTGAAAAACCAAAAATTAGTCTGGATATTTTTTCGACTGAAGTTCCAAACAAGCCAAAACACAAAAGAGTCTAAATAAATACTTTTAACCTATGGTGCAACCACAACAATTCTGCCTGCCACCTGGTCCAAATCCCGTTGCCCGCTAGATGTGATCCTTCGTCCACTGTTGTAAACAAATGACAGTTGCTCGTTTTTAGTAAAAGGAAACAAAACGTTGGGCAATCTAGATTTAGGCAGGGGGCTATGTGAAAATTTACACAAAACTCAAAAAGAGGCCATCACGGCTATGTTTGGTAAAGCTCTTGTAACTGAATTTCGAGCTTATAGCTGATAGCTTATGACTTACGGCTAAAAAACTAGCTTATATGATAAAAGTGTTTGGTAAAACTAGCTTATATGATGTAAAAATTTTATGGGTTTATGCTACCCAGAGAAGCTTATGAGATAATCTCGAGTTTTTTTTTTTTTTTTAAAAAAAAAAGCTCGTACTACCAAACCAAACTTATTTGAATATAATAAGCTTATAAGGTAAGTAGGTAACCAAATAAGTTATAAGCTAGCTTATATGCTTGCCAACCAAAGCCTACGAACCATAAGTTCTTTTTTCATCGATTTGAATGCAGAATGAACCTTTTTTCTTTTTACATTTGTAGTTAGTGCTAAAAACTATACAATATTACAATGCAGTCACATCATATGGTACAAACACAAAGATTCAACATACTTTCCAGACCAAATATGCTGCAAATAACAAAAGCAATGATGAAGCCGAACATTATTCAACATAAATCAAGAACTTACCCTCTCGGGTCCACCTCAACAATGCTCATCGTCTGCAACTGCTGAAGAATGTGACGAGCAATTGACCCACTGCTCTTTCCGAAATGGGGTGGTCGGCTTCCATTCCTCTTGCTTCCACCATAAATCCTTCGGAAAGCACCAACACCAAGTCCTCCCCTCAGGTAGATTTTACGAGCCATGGAAGCTATAACACAACACAACCCCCCAAAAAAGAATAAAAATGTATTCTTGAAGCTATATTATCCAGAAGCACATCATAATGCGCAACATAAATAGGAATTAACATTTTAATAACAAAGCTGAACATAAAAAAAGAATAACGAGTAAAAGTGCATTACCAGCCCTGATATAGTACCAATCAGGATCATATGGTGCAAGCTCTTTCAGGACACCGGTTTTCACCAAATCAGTCCACTCGGGAAGCTCCATCTATTGATTGTGCAGAATACAAAATGTAAATGCATTATGTAGCCGAAGGGAATATACCTATTACCTCCTTTCTAAGCAAAACAAACTCTGGTGGGTGTAAGAATAATACAAAACCAAATAAAGATCTTCATCAACAGGGAAGAAAAATTTTGCTTAACTAGGCTAACTAAACTTAAACCAAAAGGTAACTGAATCACAGCATCAATCATCCATTAATTAATAATCTTTATGTGACAAGTAGCTCCACAGTTTCATTCTTCAGCTAAGGGCTTGATTGTTTATAAAATAATTTGTTCAAATTGAGTTATTTTGGTTATAAATTATTTTGTAAACAATCACCCCCTAAATCATTACACCATCAGCTAACAACTCCACTGACTCTTAACAACAAAATTATGAAGTCATCGACTGATTAAAACTGAAACCATAACCTCCAAAAGCAAAGTCATGAGCCGAACAACAGAGAAACTAACAATACAAACAGCCAACTTTCTTTGCTTGTTATGGCAAAAGACAGCTAAATAAACTTAAATCAGATTATAATATAGAAATGACCTACGATCATACAGTAGCTCAAATAGGCAAAACATTTTCACCTTGCCCGATCGCTTGAGGTGGGCGGCGTAGGCTTTCACGAACTCGTGGGGGGAGACATCTTTGACAGTTTTCGCGGTCGCCATTGCTGAGGAGATCAAGCTCAGGCAGCTTACTTTACCACCTCTTGAGAAATGAGAGATGCAGCAGACGCTAGGGTTTTGGGGATTAGGTTACATGCATTTATATATAATCTTTATATCCGTCGGCCTGTATAGAATGTGGCCCGTTTTGAGTGTTTGGGCCTTGCTTTGTGCACTTTATTGCTTTTGGACTTTAAAGTAGGTTATAGC
This sequence comes from Striga hermonthica, assembly GCA_902706635.1. Lineage (NCBI taxonomy): Eukaryota > Viridiplantae > Streptophyta > Magnoliopsida > Lamiales > Orobanchaceae > Striga > Striga hermonthica. Next base: position 14,306,328 of record CACSLK010027752.1, on the reverse strand, counting down.
CTATATAGTTTGTTTGAGGATCAGTTTTTTATGTTAGGTAATTTTATTGGGCTAAAAGTTTTTTGTTTGAGTTACATCTATCTACTCATCTCCAACACTAACATTATGGCTTAGTTGTATTATTGATTTTGAATTTTCTCGATATACTAACAAAAATAGCCTATACTATCATGAGTAATACACTGAAAGTTGGGTATAAAACTTCATTAAAATAGTCTGAAAGTTACATCTATATATATAAGTTTTTACAATGAAAGTTTACCTCTAATGCTAAGTTTGCTTTGTTTTCATAATAATTAACTTAATTGTCACTAGGTGAGAATAATATATATATATATATATATATATATATATATATATGATATATATATCATATTCATTCCAATTCAACATTTTAATAGTTGGGTCAGAAATGAAATATGTCAAACCGTCAACAGCGAATCTAACTGGTTTCTAGCCTCATAAAACCATCGGTCCCAAACTTAATGAGGTAACTTGGCAATTCTCGAGGGATAGAATGGTGAAGATGAGGTTTTCAATTTTGCAGAAACTTAGCTAAAAGAATCGAAGCTCCAAACCACAGATGTTCATTTGGAAAGCTGGAAAATAAAGCAGTGCCGTATCGGCCAATACTGAATATATAGTGCAGGATATAATCTCAATAGAATTCAAAAGGAGCCAAAGAAAAAATTGATGATGAGCGCCCCGTCCTTAACAAAAACAGAGGAGAGCAGTGGCAACAGGAAAGAAAGAATACTTTCTTTCACTGGATGAAAGTGCCAGGAAGAGTTGCGACACACTCCATGATCCACCCGATGAATTTCTCTGGAAAGCCAAGGCCACAAAGCACTTGTTAGGACTCAGCCAGCAAGCTAGCCCCTTAGGACCATCCGGCATACAATGGCAGACCATGGGTGACGGGTTCTCAGCCCGTGGAGAATCGAGCAAGACCCACTTCCAAAGTAATAAAAGGTTGCTAATACGCCAATGGAGATAACAAAAATGTTCCAAAAAAGGTACAAAATCGACATTTTCCAGTAAACAAAATCGGGTACAACTAAAAAAAGATTAAAAATCGTATGTTCAATTAATTGAAACAGATTTACATGCAAACGAAACATGCAATATCAACATAATGTACACGACAGCAACATTTTCAAAAAGGGTGTTGAGTCCCTCCTTCAACAAAGAATTTCCCCATCTCCCAAAAGAACATCCTAAAATCACTTGCTGCAGTCCGATAACAATATTCCTAGATTCTGAAGGCTCTTATCCAGGCATTAGCTTTTAGCAATGAACAAAAGGGAAACACAAATTAACAAGTGATGAGATGACTAATTAACCAACAACCTCTCTTAGCATCAAAGCCCACATTGAATCTCATCCCAATTTTTGGTTTCTGCTAGAGCTTTGTTTTCCTCCCTTTTTTCCTATGAAACTGTACATATGTTAGCTTTTTTCTTTACCAGTAAGTATTTACAAACTATTGCCGCTGCCTGGTTCGAGTGTTGTAGCTTTTCCGCTCACTCTTATTTAACCTACTTGCACTATATGCCCAATCCTCATCGTCTGAATATTCATCTCCTAAATCTAGTGCTCGACTAGCTTTGGCACTTTTCCTGGCACTCGAAGGCGGTCGTTTTCGTTTGATATTTGCTGTGTAAGTCGAATAGTCGACCGTATCCTCCTTCAATGCATTCTTGAAGTCCTGAAACAGAACGGACTAGGGTTATTTTTGAAAAAGTTGGTATGCTTAATTTTTTGAGGGATTTTGAATTTATATTAAAATAATAAAATAACTAAAATGGATTTGATGCAAAAATATGAAAGAAATGCTGTGAAGCGATAGTTATGTGGGTGAATGAATAGTGTGAATTAACGATGATGTGATGTGTAACAATGATTGTTTGGTATTATTTGATTATATTGATAATCTTGAGGATAGTGGGAGTGTGGTTAAAGTTGAGCTATATTTTGAGTGTGGATTGAAAAATTTTATAAACATACACCCCCTTATAATTTACCAAAATAGAGCAATCTTTTGAAATTACGACTACCCCTTCTTGATATTTGTTACATGAATACAAAAAACCTCAAATGAGTGAATATGTCACTTTTATGGAGATATTTGTAAGCTAATTAGGCTGATCTTCGGGGTTAGTTCTTGCAACTATCGCAAAAGCATAAGATATGAAATACCAGAAAGTTGACAGAGAGGAGGAATTTTTGGCATGTAAAAGGAAACCATGTCGATAGCAGTTAATACGAAAAAACACATTTATGGGTCAGAAAAATGTCAAAGATGAGCACGTGAATCACCTGATAGCTCCTCAAGAGGTCCTCATAAGTGCTGGGAGGGTCGATGTTCACATCACTAATATTGAGAGAAATATTTTGCCGTGATAGACTCTCACCTGGTTTAACTGCTTCGTTTGGAGAAAACAACTATGGAAAGGAATGAAAAGCGAATTTAGATCATCAAGTAGTAAGTCATATAAGTCTCAGAAAACGAGCTAGTCACCTGACAGCGGGCATCATCAAGACTGTACACAATCTTCAGGTGCCTCTTCAGCCTCAGAAGAAGCTGCAAAGCACCTGCTGCTAGACAGTCGGCCTGTGAAAGATTTTTTTTTTTCATTAAAAAAAAAAGGCCTAAGCTACTTTAAGGTACAAAATAACAAAACTTCAATCTCAAGATGGTGAATTTCTAAAAATTCAGTGCTAATTTGGAACTTCATAATAAAATGCGTATGACCTAAAAGGTGCACAATATTTAGTTCTAGGCGGGGAACAATAAGAGATCAAATCACTCATCATCTGACACGTGTCACAGATTTCAATGATACTGACAGGTTATCTCTTACTCCTCTCTCATCTACCCTTTCCAAATTTGCATAATCTCACTCTACTGTTCCACATTTCTATTTTCTTTTATGGTACACCACAGTATCAGATCAATTTAATTTACAAGAAAAAAAAAACAGAGAACATCATACGACAACCCTTCCTAGCAATATGTGGTTTAGAAGAATCTGTTCCAACTTGCAAAGATACAGGGAAAACAATGGAGGAACAATGAGAGTTCCATCTTTCAATACTTGGGTATTACCGACACTTTTCATGTAGTCAAACAAAACAATGGGACTGTACCTGGATATTCTGCAAACCAATGGTAGAGATGTTATTAGGATCTCTTGGGGTCGTAGGATTCATATTTAGATCCCTATATCCATTATCCCCAAAAGATTGTTGATCATGCAACTCCCCTGGTATTCCATTATTCACATCAATTTCCATTGCTCTTTCACTGTCAGGGTTGTCCGTTTGATCGGTTTGAGCCTTCCCATTCCCATCACTCCTCCCTTGTAATAAGTGCAGAAAGTCCTTCATGTTTGACTCTAAAGTCCCAGCTCTAACTTGTACGAGTCGATTTATAGTGTATATCAAATAAAGAGGCTCATCAGGTATCGTAAAAGGTAGCATGGAAAGAATCTCTGCACAGTATCTGTAAAACAAGGAAATATTTTTAGCAAATCATCTTAAATTCTTAGTAGTAGTGGCAATTTTTTCCCCTTTGTCTATTTTTGGAAGGAAAGTGACAGTACTCACATAAGAAAAGGAACCACAGAATCATTCCATGTTGGTGCCTCAAACTTGTGAACAACAGAGGACATAAATCTGTTTCTTGAGACACGATTTCCACGAATGAGCTTATAGATGCGTGAAACACCAAGCCGAGCAAAATTGGAAGAGCCTCCATCGGACTTCCCCTTCATATCGTTAAATAATTTGGTTTGTCCTTTGGCATTTGGAATTTCAGGAAGACCATTGTTCATGGTGCGAATGAATATAAATGACATCTGAAGGCCATCTCCCAGACGGCTTTCACAGAAAGCTGGGTACCTGAAGGAATATCAACTCTTATAACTTGCATAATAAAATATAGAGCAAAAGGTAGTTTAATATTTATAACGTACTTCTCATTCATATTCATCAAGAGATGATGAGCCAGCTTTGAATTAACCTCATGAGGATCTGTTTCAAGGGCAATTAGATAGGGAACACAAGTGATTGGATGTACAAGGCCCTGGCGCAAGACAATTTCCATGATCTGGAAGCAGGAGAAACAAATCAATATATTAGTAACATACTGTCAATTCTATACCCAACTTATCCCAAGGAAACAGTTTCCACACCAGAGCCACAATAATTGTCCGAAATTAATACGACTGAGTACCAGCTTTTGAAATCAAATAGCCAGGTTATCAATGCAACAAAAGGCATGGATATTCGCTGAGTATGAGGACGAACTTCTGCTTTTAAATGACTTACAGTAGCAGAAAGAAAGAAAAAAGGCCAATGCAGACACACAGACACTAAAAGTGGAGTAAGACAAGATTTCTGGCAAGTAAGTTATAAAAGTTACTCGTAAGTTCTAATAGTCAAACCAAAAGCAAACTAGAACTAAATTTTAGTTTTAAATCACAACCAGGAATTACCGAATTAGCATTGAGTTGAAAATAACTATAAGTAATTTTTTCCAGTTAGAAGTCAAATAATCGTATTTTCTAAGCGACTGCACGTGCTTCCTTTGTCAAATTTGTTGGGGACAATTTGTGAACAACTTGACAGCTAAAGCAAAGTGCGGTAATACACCTTTAGAGCAGCTTGGCGCACATGTTCACTCGCATCCAAGCTTCTTCCTAAGATGCTAAACCAATATAACTGAACTATGCCACCACATATGTTTGTATCACCAGCACCGGCAGCTACAGGCACATTGTTACCAGACACCGAATGAGTAACCTCATTGTCACTCACTTTATCAGGCTCCATTTGACTTTCAGCGTCCAGAAGATATTCGTACATATTCTGTAATGATTGCATCTGGCAAACGGAAAAAGATTTGCACAATGCACAGAATGAATATGCAAATGACACAAAGAGGTCGTACCTTGATACGAGTATCAGCCTTTGCAGAAAGAGTACCCTCAATAATTTTACCGACATCCTTTTGCAACATATACTCGGGACGAGCAATTAAAACATAGCCTAACGCCTGGAGAAATAACAAAGCTACATTTTAAACTTCAAATTGTGAAATCTTAAAAATGGAATATTACAGTAACTACCTGCAGTGCCCGGACTTTGATGATAAAGTCTTCAGCCTGGAGATACTTCTTAAATAAGTTGATGCTACTCCCAACATCAATATTCCTTGCGTTGGAAGTGTTTGCATCCAATAATGAACTACCATAGCGTATTAACAGTCCAAGGCAGAAAAGAGACCGTCCTACTTGCTGAAAACAAAGATATTTTTTAGTACGTATACGTCACTGAGAAAATTTTACAACAGAGAAAGAAGAATTGCAGGAAGAAGCAACATCAATAAACCTTAATTCATTATTAACTAAGAATAGAAAGATGTTTCCATTCAAAGGTAATCATATAACAACAAAAGTTGACAGACACCTTTTAGGTGAGTATTATTTCAGAAAGACTAATAAACTAATGATTAGTTTATAGTAGTTTTCATGTTACAAATAATGTTGATGAGTACATGGCACATGCCTAACAAAAGAACTCAAAAATCCTAGAACAGATAATCAAGTCTAACTATAAATCTTTAGTAGAATTAAAACAGTTAGTTGTTACAGCTACCAAGCATAATTCATTTGAAGATATATAAAGATTGTGTGCATCAGTATGAATTTTCATGACGTTAAACTGTATGACTTTGGCACAAGATGGAAACCAGAAAACGAAATAAAAAGCACCCGGAAATGAGTCATAGTACTAGAACGAGAGACTTCTTCATAGGATTATAGGAATAATTGGGGCTTGCTTGGTTATAAAATAATTTACTCACATTTAATTCATACTCAAAATCTAACTCAACTTTAACCCAACCCCACTATTCTTAATATTATTCATATAATTAAATAATACAAACCAATCATTGTTACACATCACATCAACTTTAATTCACTATTCATCCATAATTTTAACTGCCTATCATTTCCAATCATTTATCTCCTACTTTTACATCAAATCAATTTTAATCATTTTATTTTAAATATTATTTTAATACATTCTTAAAATCCCACTAACAGCTAACCATACCACCTTTTCAAAATTAACTCTAGTTAACTAAAATAATTCATTTTGAATAAAATATTTCATAAACAAGCACGCCCTTAGTGATAAATGGGCCTGGATACAACTCAACCCCAAAAGCTAGCTCAAAGGGAGAGGGTGCCCTACCCACAATTACACAAAATAAAAGCCAAATAACTAATCGATGTGGGACAAACACAACTTCTACCACCCGCCCTCATATCAAATGGGGTGGTCCAAACCCAACATCGCGTCCAAACAAACAAACCCTGGGTGCTCTAATACCACGATAAATGGGCCCGGGTAGAACCCATCCCCAAAAGCTGACTCAAAGAGAAAGGGTGTCCAACGCACGCTTATACACAATAACAGCCAAGTAATCAATTGATGTGGACAAACTAATTGATGTGGACAAACATAACTTCTAACACTTAGCATGTCAAAAAATGAGTCAAAAGCTAAAGAACAGAACACTGAAGTATTGTGTTTGTATACGCATATCAACCTGCTTGTTATCAAACCCCAGGGCATCCAACCGCTTGTAGAACAGCTGAATAAGATAGTCAACAACACTTGCACCTTTTCCGGATACTTTACCAACAGAGCATAAGCACCTAATAAGAGAAGGTAATTCCAGAAAGAAAAGTTTGTTAGATCTTCCACAAATTCAAAGTAAACTTTCTCTTAAAGAAAATCACTCCAGGAAAAGAAGAAATAATCCAGATATGGTTTACCACCAAATACTCCTATAAACTATGACATGAAAAACATCGTAGAACGAAAAGATGAAATCAGATGGTCGGTGAGGGCATAGATCCTCAAGCCAAAGATTTTTTCCCTTCCAACTCCAACAGAAACAAAAATCACATTTAAGTACAGAAGGGCCACAAAAATCCTCATACCCAGGGAACCCATCATAACAGATCCATACTCATTAGGAAATTTTATTTCGTTATTCCAAGACAAAAGGATTTCATCATCAGGAAAGTTGGGAATTTCTTTTTGTCCACAGCAATGTTCCAGACATGCACCTCATTCTCATCAATGTGCACAAATATCTCAGACAACAAGGATATACACTTTAAGCAAAATAAAGGCTATCTGAAGTGTCTCACCAACTATCCATATAACGAAATAATTATTTGTTTATACTTCCAGATTACGTTTTTTTTTTATGTCATAAATTAGAAACTGAATATAGAAACTACCAGAGTACTCAAATGAAAGTGTCGATAAGTACCTCATTGCATAATGAACAGAAAGATTCATGATACATCAATTATTTTGGAAGTTGAGATTATTTAAGAAGAATACCAATCATTGAATGGAAGACAAAAAGTGTCAAATGTAGAAATAAAAATTAGTATGATAAAGTAAATTACTTTATGCATGCATGAACAACTGTCAGAAAAGAATGCCGGACAATCATTTGCTTCAGGTCTTGTTCAAATTCCTCCACAACATTCTGAGGAAGCTTCCGCAGTAAAGGCAAGACAGAATCAATTATGAACAATATACTCTCCATCAGTTGTGCAGCCACTCGATTGTCAGACTGTACGAAAGAGAACTTGTAAGCGAATCTTACTTTAACATCAAGCTTTCAAGAAATTTCCTACAATAAGCCCACCAGAAAAGAAGAGCTCTGCGTCCTTCTAAACACCATGAACATTTTACATGTGCATATATATAAACTTGTATGAAATTACACACTACTATGGAAGTGTCTCAGCAGTTCACCGTAGTATATTGTAACTATTACAGAAGCACCAAATCAATTACTCTACAAAAGTTCCTCATAATCCACCATAGTACGTTGATGTACAATAGTATTTCTAGAAGTCTGCATGAAGGCCAGCTAAATTAAAACAGTGATCAGCCATCAACAAGACACCAAGTAACCAACTATTGAATATTGATAGTTAATATACTAGAAAATCATGCAAGTGATAATTTTACTATCATTCAAATAGCATGAAAAGTAGTGATGCATTGATTGATATACCTGAATCCATATATCAAACCCAAAGAATAGGTTACATTTCTATCATTATCGCAAGACAAAGTTTAACAGGTATAATTTTTAAACTCAATGTGGTATTTTCTAACCTGGATCTTCAGATATGGTTGTAGTGTGATCACAAATTGGGTAGGATCAGAAGCCGGTGCACATAGTGTAGGATCCACAAGACAGAAGGCATGTAGGAGCAGAACATATGGAAGCATACAGTCTTCTCCTTCCCCACTGTTCATTTCAGTAACCTATAGACTCACAACAACACAGCCAAGGAAGAAATAACAGATCATGATTTGAATATGTATTCGTTAATGCTTTAGTTCAATATTTAGAAGGCCAAGGTCAGGAAGTAGTGGCCCATTAAATACTTCCATTATCAATGCTCTTTCAAAACCATGGCACCAGTCATGTCTGAAATACTACTCTAAGGTGCCACCACTTTCGTATACTGTGGAACGTGACTTTTGTTTGGATACTATTGCACACAAACAAGAAGCTTTTGATCAATCTGAGTAACCAATTACAGCTGATGAGAGTTCAACATTCTGAATTCATCTTTCGTTTAGGTAATCACAAATTAACTTCTTATTATTGCACTAAACAGTAACATCTAAGTCTGCAGGGAGCTTGAAAGATTACAATGATAAGCTACTTAAACAAATTGAAAAGAGCAATTTACAATGAAATATCTGCACAGAGAGGGTGGTATTAGTAACCTTTCATAAAAGCAGTACCTGCAATACTTTTTCCAACAGGCACTTGCACATTAGCTCACAGCGCCTTCGTACCGAAGCAAGTAGCACAGGGTTTATCCCTGCAGCTTTGGAGGATTGTGGGAAAAAGTCAAGAGCTAAGTTTCGTCTAATGACAATAGCAAGAGGTTGATGACTGGACATCCTTCTCAACATATCAACAATCTGCTCTGTCTTCTTAGCTACTTCCAATGGAACACAACTACCATCTCTATAAAGATGGCTCTGTGAATCAGAAGGCTCCTCAAACCAAAACTCATAAAATGTCTTGCAGACCAGGTCCTGTGGACGGAGTACATCAAGAACAGAGGACATTACATTCCCACAATATTACAAGGGAGGTTGGGGGTGGGGAAGATCCAACTGTCCAGTTCGGACATCTTTCCAATGAAAATGTCATGTCAGAATCACCAAAGCAAAACAAATCATCTAAACAACAATTAAATTTGGTCCACTCAGAATATGCAAACCAGACCACCGTTACGACCGTTCCTTACCAATAACAGCTACAGGTGAAGTTAAACCACAGTATCACACACATTGAAAAAGAAAGCAAGCAGTTCTAGCAACAGCTTCAAATAAAAACCTCTGTGCAAGAAATAAGAATATAAGTAAGTTATTGTAGCTTATCATAGATAAGACCCCAACTTCTATACACTAACATGAATATTCTTTTATCACTACAGAGATTCAATCACATAATAAGGATCAGCGAAAGATATTGAGCCAAATAGCCAGCAAAAAGGATCATCGCAGCAAATTTTTCTGCAGTTTATGTCTGAATAAGACAACTTTCAAAGAAATTTAAGTCTTTGACACAAAAGAAAATAGAGAAGTACACAAAAAACGGATACTCAAAGTAAACCATGCATCAAATTCATAATTCATTCACTACCTGGATGCTGGATTCTTCATCATTGATACGTGATATTATCTCAACACAAGCAGCCGCGTACTGAGGAAATTCAGCACTGGCGGTACACATATCCCTGATAATTCTAATAGCACGTTTCCGGACACTTACTCCAGTATCCTTTGTTCTCTCAGCTACCTTCTCGAAATACTACAAAAATCCAGAAGTGTGAGAGCCATAGCAGGCAACACGAATCTAAAACAACAGCAAGTCATTACAATACCTTCAGACCAACATCAGGATGAGAAGCAATATGACGGCCAACAAGCTCAAGTGCAGCTTCTCTAGCCGACGTAGCAGAGTCACAAAACCTCCCTTCAACAGCTGTTTGGACAAGCTTGTCCCCCAATACCTCAGGATCAGCTTCTACAATAATACTAACCTGTCGAGGTTAAGGAATAACAGATGAAAAAGGTGTATCACTAATCGAAGAAAATGCACCTCCTAAATCCAGGAAAAAACTGCAAGAAACAAATTAACAAACGAAAAGGAAAGTTTATAGCTAATAGAATGGCTCAAAACATACCGCTCGGAGTGCCTTGGCTCGAATCCCCGGTGCATTCTCTCTCAGGCTTGCCTGATATAGGAAGAAATAGAAATAAATATTTACTCCAAAATATAAGTAGTAAGCATTTCACCTACCAGTAACACTTGAAGAATCTTGTCAAATCCTCGAGCAAAAGAGCTATTTTGTCCCAATGCCAGAGTAATTCTTTTCATTGTATCCCTTGTCAGAAAGGATGAAGAAGCACATGAGTCACGCACTATTGTGCTTGGTTTCATTCTTGTAAGGAAGTATGACAAGTTCTGTTGAGAAGCTGCGTCGTCTTTATACCACAGGCAAAGATAAAACCTGCATGATGATATTCATTAAATCCTGGCCTACGACTATATTCACAACTTAAACATTTCACTTCAGTCACAGACCATCGTGTGAAGAGGTGAGGGTCATCTGCAGAGCCTGCATCCTGTAAATAATTCAGAAGAATTTGTTGGATAATCTCCTGTTTTCTGACTCGAACGGCAACTCGAGAGGACTTTCCCGAATGACTGCGATTTCGCTTCTGCTCATCCTTATTCTGGGATTCAGAGTATTGTTTCAAGGCAAGAAGTTGTTTTTCGCATAAGCAAATCTCACAATTAAAGTTCCAAATAGCATCTTGCTCTTGTCCTCCAATACAATCAACATGGAACACTCTGTTACAACCTTGACATACTAATACAGATTTTTCTATTTTTGAATCCAGGCAAATAGAACAACTGTCTTTTGGAAAGCTAGGATCATCACTGTCACTGTTCATCAGCACCTGCACAATCCAAAACTTTTCCTTCCTACAGAGAAGTGCATCATGTTTCAACCTTGCGGCAATTGTGCCTAGAAGGTCGATAGCCATTGTTCGAGCATTATTATCTTTTGCTTTCAACCCAGCATTCTGAAGTAGTAGCACACACAGAACCTGCAAAAATAGTGGTACAAATATTGATCTCAACCTAGTCTGTATTTATTAAGTATGAAATAATAAATACCTCTAAGATCGTAGCTGAGGCAGGATACTCGGGTAAGTTCAGAGTACTGAGCAAATCCATAACAAGATTTTCCATAATTGTCTTCAGTTCAGATGCATCTTGATTTTTTGTGCTCGTATAACGCTGAAGAACTCGACTCCAGAAGAGACAGCAAGACTCTGTTACTGCCTCATGGCATTTGATTGGATAATCTGCATCAATCGACACGTCCAGGGGAAGATTTCCAGAGGTTTGTCTCATCACCTCAGGAAGATTTGCACTGTAATGAATCATTTGAATCACTAGAGCGGTGACTAACTGTATCTGCCTTTGTTCTTCATCTGGAAGATGATAAGTTCTTGGCACTCTCTTTGAAAGGGGCAATTTCAGGAGGATTTGAAGAGTTTCATCCATCATATGTGATCTATGCTGAGTGTAGGTGTAATAAATCTGCAGATCAAGCATACCCAACAGGTCAGTTCAAAAAATGCATCTCACCAGAGTAAATCAACCAGAATAAGCTTCGGATATTTCATTACCCCACCAACCAAACTGATTGCTTTCAGCTGCAAAAGCTGGATGTTATCAACCAACAGTGTCTGTAAACTAGTTCTTACAAGCTGGAGAATGCAACTATCTGATAGTCGTTCTATCAACAATAGCTGCTTCAGAAAGCTGAGAATAGTGCACAACTTCTGAAGTATGGCATTCGCTGTACCAGACATTCTGTAGAAAAGTCATAATGATTAAAACGAAACAAACGAACTGATAAACTGGACAAATACATTAATCGTAAGCAGAAATGACATAGTTATAGCACTACATAAAATAAAATATCAAATATCCTACCTGTTTGCTGTCGATTTTCTAGCTTTCACACTTTTGGAAGTTCGCCTTTTCTTACTAGCTGAGCCAAAATCCTCATAATCTTCATCATCTTCCTCATCTGATGACCAATATTAAATAAGCGTGTGACAGAAAAAGATGTTTAATTTTGGCTCTTTCAGGGCTGAGATTATATTTGCAGAACTTAATTTAAAAACTAGTTGACTTAGTGGTCTCTTAAATGACCAATATTAAATAAGCGTGTGACAGAAAAAGATGTTTAATTTTGGCTCTTTCAGGGCTGAGATTATATTTGCAGAACTTAATTTAAAAACTAGATCAAATGGTAATGATCTCATGCCCAGAGTATAAGAGGCCTTGCTAAGACCTGTTCTCGTTAAGATAAATTGGTCAAGCATTTAAGAGAGCACTAAGTCAACACAAGGAGGGTAAAATTACTCACTTTAAATAGGAGAAACATTAGTCTTCTTTAAAATGAAAAGGTACAATAATTCTTCAAATTCTTTTAGGGAAAACAGTGATATTACCATTGAACAGCAATAGCATAACATAAGAATTCAAATTAACAGTTAGCAGCATCACATACCATCAAGTGCCCCATTATAATTAGGTTTGTGCAAGGCACGATATGCTGGATCACAAGTGAACATAACATCCAAAATCTGATGTCTTGAGAACTCCAGGATCCTTTCAATATTCTAATACAAATACACCGTAGTTACAAAAAATATATTCTGCAATCTGGCTACTTCTGTTTGACTTTATGCTACAAGGAAACTATATGAAGAAGCATTGAAAATATATTCTCACGGCTAATGAACTTTAACTCATACCTCCTCCTTATAAAGCTGTTTAGGCAAACCATCATGAGCCATAATAGCTAAAGCTGCATGAATAGACTCCAGGGAACAATAAATGGATGTCACAACATCACCGTCCAACTGGAATAGAAGTGAACTATCATAAATTTGATTATAAAAAATAATTATTATAGTAGAAGTTCAACCAAATTCAATCTTTTCAGTCTGGCGTAGGGCAAAACTATGGGAAGTCAGCAATGTCTAAAATGTAAAATTCCCATAATCCTAGTCACAACAGAGAACAGAAGACATACATCAGCCACAGACAGAGACTATTAGAAATGAGCCTGCAAGGGGGAAACAGACAAATCCCAATTTTTCTCCCAGTCCGTGCACTAATTTGAGGTCTCCAAATGAATTCAATTTGTAGAATTAAAAATCAAGGGCGAACTGCAACAAATCCCCTATTGTAGAAAGCATAAAAGCATCGCCCCGTGCGCACTAATTTGAGGTCTCCATAAAAATTTAATTTGTAGAATAAAAAAATTGTGCGCGAACTGAGAGTAGTAAGTACTAAACAACTCCTTCTATGTCAGAGATTAAGTGGAAAGAGGAAAAGTAGCATGGGAGAACTTGGCGAAGGTCGATGTAGAGTACACGAATTAGAACTTTAATGGTATAAATATATGAAGGGTAGATAGTAGACAAATCTGACAACAATTTCCATGTTTAAATTGGGAAGCGTACAGATGAGATTCTAAAAATGAGGATTTAAGTACCATAAATGTGGTCATGAGATACTGTGGTCTTATAGTTTCTTATACAGGATTATCATGGACAAAATTGCCCCTATAGAGTGTGAATTTTCCAAAGTGGAACAGACATGGTAGTGGGAGTATCATCAACATCAAGTAAGCTGAAAGGTCGCCTTTTATGTGAATTAAGATAAACCGCATCCTCTTCAATTCCATGGATGATTTTGAGACATAAATTTTTCCAATAGAGGAGATTAATTGGCACATTGGCATTTTCTAGTTCAAGGTCAAACTACCACTGACATTGGAAAGTATCTAGAAAGGAAACAAAAACAAAAATTACAAGTACGTGGCAACTGGAAAACACTAAAGTCAATCTCGACATAATAACAATAGAAAACAAAGAAGAAAAAATGTCGATAGAACCAAAAATGTAAAACTGAATATAAAAGCTAACATTAATATTTTACTTTCTAGGGAACAAAGGAAATCGTGATTTGCCTATGGAAGAGTCATTGATCCATGATGCACCAAAGCTGGGAGATGATCAATGCAAAAACAAATTACAGCAACACACTAGGAGCTACTCAAATCCTACAAAAAGTAGTTGAAAGGATGCTTGGATATAATTGTTTTTCAAAACAATCCAATCATTTTTAACCAATCACTTTTTTTAACTCAACTTCAACCCAACCCCACTATCCTCAATATTATCAATATAATCAAATAATACTCAATCAACCATTACACAATACATTAACTTTAATTTAGTATTCATCTATTCACATAATTTTAACTAACCATCACTTCACGTCATCTCTCTCTTACTTTTACCTCAAATAAATTTTAATTATTTTATTTTAAATATTAATTTAATATAAATTCAAAACCCCACTAACAACTAACCATACCACTTTTTCCAAAAGTAACCATACCAAACTAAAAAATCCGAACAAAACCAAAATAATTTATATCTGAGGAATTTATAGGCTGTATATAGCAAGGTAAGGTGATCTCAACTTTCCTTTCTGAGACAAAGAGAGACAGGGGCCAAATGGCACGGAATAGAGATGGAGGAAGAGGGTGAGACTTTAAATGATAATTTGATTAAGATTTTCCCCTCACTGATATCCCATAAATCCCACCATCTTAAATAATCAATTCAATAACTTATTATGGAAACATGATCAGAGGTCTTATAAACTTTACAAATGTCTGACAGGATTTAAGAGCTTCTAAGATCACTTGAATAAGCTTAGTTGATCACCCTTTAAGCATGGAAACCAGGTCCAGGGTTTCCACATTAGCTATTCTACTCACTGCAATGTATTTGACTATTTTCTACTGGAACGTTTCAAAAAACAAAGCTACAGAAACATAGAGCTACACTCTGATTCAAGATCTAGTCATTAGAAACTCCCTTAGAAATAGAAGTCTTGATAAGGCACGGAATCAACGAGGATTCACATTAGGTTACCACCATTTAGTCAGAAAAGAATCAAAATCGCCCTGCCTCACACACGTCAACAATCAAATTGCTCAGAAATCATAAGGTAACGCTTTTGTTTTAATTTATCAAAAACTAGATTTGTTCAACACTTCAACTCTTATGATTTAAGATAACTGGTTTAATAAAATGGGGTTAATTGAGTCAATATTAAATAATATAATTCACATATGCATAAGGTTATTTCTGTAGCACGTGTTACTGTGATACCATAAACACTGCCCAGGAGATTAGCATTGTTAATTTTAATAACAACAATTCGTGTAAGTTAAATCAAACAATTTTTAAGAAGAAAACATGTAGATCAGCTTATGATGATATAATAGCTCGTAAATATGAAGGGGTAGCTCTTGGTGGCAAATATAGAACTCATCTACTGTGCTAAAATACATAAAATGGACAAATCATATAAAAGACTGCAATTGTTATAAATCATTGATAAAAGGTTCAGCCACAAAGAACCTCTGGTTGAAACAATAGGACAACCGGTCAAGGAAAATTATATTAAACAACCAAATCACAGACTGAGTGTGAAGACAAATATTTTATACTTACATTGTCACTATCATCAATGGACAGTCCTTCTGCCCGGTGAATTTGTTGATCTAGAACTTTTAATGTTCTTGAAAGAATATCCGCAGGAACCATATGAAGTAACTTTTTTGACCTGATAGACATTATAGCATTTACAAGTGATTTAAGATCAGCTTGGGTCAATGGAACCCATTCTGGCTCATCCCGATCATCACAGAGAATTTCAGCTCTGCCACAAATGTCCTCCAACAATTCACAAAAACTTGTAATGGCTGCATCTGAAAAAGGGTAAAGACTCATCACTTCAGATATTAAATATACAGAAGCAAAAAAATGGCCAAGCTAACCCCAATTCTCATATCCAGCAGGGAGAAGAATAAACAGTGAAACCTTGATGCTCTTTGGAATCAGGAAAAGTTGCTGATGGCAAATCATTGTTGCGTTTCATTTTCGCTTTAGGTTTCCTTGAAGAATTGATAATGCCCTGAAATAACATGAATTTAGTAGCCAGAATAAGTCATTTTTATTAGTCAATTGAGTTCTAGATTGGTTACATTTTCTCACTTATCTTTTTTTAATTTTATAAGTTTTGAGAAGTGCGCTTACATTACGGTCTTGCTGATAATTTTTAGTTGTTAAAGGGTCATTCGGCACTTGAGCAGCAATAACAGGCACACTTTGCTCAATCGACTTGGTTTCAGTTAAATTACCACTGTCCATTGACTCCTTGGCAGGACCTGAGAAACTTGAAGTATGCAATGAATAATAAGCCAGATCATATATGTTGTCTATAGCACACAGCTTGTAATATCATTTCAGTAATAGCCTGGGAGGGGAAGAAAACCAGATAAAAAATTAACAATTATTTGAGTTCTACAGAAGAACAGAGGAGAAGCAGCTACAGAAACCAAAAACAGCGAGCATGTTTGGATATAATTTTTTTGGTTTTGTTGATTTTTTGGTTTGGTTTGGTTAATTTTGAAAAATGTAGTATGGTTAGTTGTTAGTGGGTATATTACAAATAATTAAAATTTATTTGATGTAAAAGTAGGAGAGAGATGATTTGAAGTGATGGTTAGTTAAAATTATGTGAGTGGATGAATAGTATATTAAGGTTGATGTGTTGTGTATGAATAATTGATTGATATTATTTCATTATATTGATGATAGTGGGGTTGAGTTAAAGTTGAGTTAAAAAAGGTGGTTGAGTTAAAATGTTGAAATATTTTTTAGATTTCTTGTATACAAACAGATTTCCCACTCATGGTAAGAACTGCAATTGCAGGATAAGAGGTTTTTTCGTATAAGCAGCAAAACTAAGGATTTAAGAAGATACAATGTTGTTCGGTCACACCATGTGTATGAGCATCACGCATCGTAAAACTTCGTTCAAACAATCCACAGTGAAAATCATTGATATGCAAACAGGGTCACATAAGGTGTATGCACTATGCAGAAAGACAGTTCACTAGAACATTTAGAAATTAGAATATGGCTGTCATTACCAGATAGGCTGACAAGAAATCTGAAAAGATATGACAAATATTTCTAAAATTAGAATGTAGTCTGAAGTTATTTATCAAACCCTTTCACAAGTAAAATTATTTCGACTAAAAGTAAAACTGTGGGGCATCGTGTCCTTTTATATGCCAGCCATGTAAAAACCCAAATAATTGCTGTTTAAGAAATACTTTGACATAAATCTAACTTATGGTTGATAAAAAAATTAAAATATAACTTTAAATATAAGGAATGGACACTTACCCAATTCACAAGTGACACAAGTTGCAAATGAAATTAAAATGTTATCAGATGATATGAAAAATCTATAGAACGATTTCTTATAAAAAAGCTAAAGAAACCGCATACAATAAATGACCAAATTGAAATTTTATAAAAATATAAAAGAACGGAACGCCATTCATGGACCATTTTACCTGGAGTAATATACTCAAATGCTTCGGGATCATGTCTAAGAACATCATTGAATAAGTCAGAGTTTCCCACTGGACCTCCCGAGTGAAGATTATCTTCATCCTTCAGATTCCTAAATATAAAACTATTTCAGCCCAAACTTTCAACCTCAAAGTTGGTAAGACAAGCCTAGCTTACTTTTATTAAAAAAACAAAAAAAAAAAAGAATCTCAATCCTAGAACAAATGCCACGATGCAGGCTCTTAAATTGACACCACAAATCCAGGGAATGTGCGAAGGAACTGATAAATAAAGATACATACGTGTGATAGGTCACAACAGATAACAACATTTTTGTGGAAGGTGCAAAATCATTCAGAAGCTAAAAGCAATAATATGTCATAATTCAGGCTAAAAGTAAAAGCAATTGGCTATAGCATTTACTATAACTTCATCCATAAGGCCATCATAATCAATATAGCAACATGTCACAGACTGATGTTGGAATTTACATTTACTACTTCAATGAAGTAAGCATATTAATCGTCTTCTGTGTCAGTCACGTTATCGCTACAACTATGGATGTCAAAATATCATGGAATCTCGTCATTATAGTACTTTCCACTTTATAGTTTTAAAGTTGTAAATGAAGAGTGTTTTTCAAATGTTTAAAAATACTAGGTTTTCATGTCTGTTAGATGAGTTGCCTATTCTCAACAATATCAAGATTTTAGCCTTCATCAAGTTTTATGCAAGCTGCATAATAGCTGGTACAAACAAATCCCCTATAAAGTTGTCACCCTCATCTATTTATGTTGTTCTGTCCATTTCCATTCTATAACCTAGTCACAGCAAGTACATCCCTTCAATTTCTATAAACATACTTGCACGCAGAGTCACTTCTCTCTCAAACAAACACACTCACACACCAAAACACAAAGAAAACAAACTACTCAAACACCCTACACATTGCAACACGCAAACACGAACACAAAATAGTCACACAAAGTTACAAACTACTCACAGAAACACAACATATAACGCACAGAAAGCGCATCACACAAACACACACCATACACTTTTCACATACTCGTTACCATATTCCACACACAAAAAGAACTTCGCACAGGCATATACCTCACACTGACACACGACACACGTAAGTTTCTCTCACATATAAACAGACACTGCTTATCGTCACAAAAGATGCAGGCATGCACTAAAAATTTACAAAACTTCGTTCTTATAAAATTATAATTTTCTATTAATCATTAAATATTTATACAAAAAAAGAAATGAATAAATATAACTTGTAATGGATCTGAAGTCTTCACAAATCCACACTAAACCCAAACAATAAATTCGAAATGAACAGAATTGAAATTCACAGTATTTGAGCTCCACAATATTTCCGAACACAGGTTAAAAACTACTGTGTCCTGTTTCATATTTCCTCGAATTACATGCTCTCAATTCGAGTTGGGAAAAATTACCCGGAGCTCAGGCCGGGCTGATCTATCAATTCTCATCCAAGCAATACGATGAAATTCTCCATGATTCAATGTTCAAAACCAATTCTCTAAAGTTAAGAAAGGAAACCTAACGAAGATTCCTTTAAAGGCTTCCAGAAATCTAAACTAACAATACCAATAACGGCTTCCAGAAATCTAAACTAACAATTCCCATTCAAATCAAGACCTCATATCCAAAATATTTACTTCAAATCCAAAATCACCACCCTACTCATGAGCTAAAGTTCCTCAAACCATACACCAGAACTGATAACCAGCACTTAAGCACAAACTCACAGGTAGGACACGTCAGCATTGCGGAGCAGTTCGGCAATCTTGCCGGAAACATCACCACGACCGGAATTCCAGCTCAAGCCACCGCCGCCGTCTTCAAACAGGCGGAGTTCCTGATCGAGCGCGCCGCAGAACACCGGGAGCGACGGCAGCGGCAGGCACGGCGCCACCTCTGAATGAATAGTGTTCGAGAGGTTTATCCCCTTTGGAACCTCCTCCCCACCGCTCCCTCCGGCTGGATTCGACATCGGAAAAAGTGAAATCAATCCAGCAAAATCTCCGATTGCATAGGCAATTGAGGGATGATTTTTGGGGGAAAGTGAGGGTTAGCCCTAGAGAGAGCAGAAGCAGGTGAGTAAATGGAGGACAAATGGCGGGGAAAAAAGTGCAGTAAAAAAATTTGGGATTTTTCTTTAGCGAGACCAGTGCCGAGCTAATATGACTGCTCTGGGGTGATTTATATGTCGCCGTGAAAAAAAGAGTCAACAGTGGTATCGAGATAGTCACACAGCTCTGTGCCAGCGGGTTATATGGTACGTCGTCGTACGCTTTCCGCAGGGCGTGAAGCTTGTGATAGACGCTGAGGATTAAACTCTTAATCAAGTAAAGCAATAAATTGATAATGGTATAAACTATTTTAAAAAAAAAAATATATATATATATATATATAGTGTAAATGATTGATAATTAAAAATCTAATGAGTAATGGATAATGAATTTTATTGAAAACTTTGTATAATTGTTTTTTAAATATATTTAAATGTAACTTTGCCTCAAAAATCTATTTATCTATCTAGTATATAAAAAGACAACGATATTTACTTGAAATAGTAACTAAAAATCAATAAAAAATATTTGGCTTCCCTCCTAAAAATCCAGATTTACTAAATTGGGTAATTTTTTAGCTAACTTTGAAAAAATCTCGTCTAAATTAATGTAATTAATGTACATAATCATTTTGGTTAAGTATTGCGTCTATTACATTTATTAATTGCATGATTTAAATATATAACATAATATACTAAAAACTTGCAGTTATTACTTTAATTAGTTGCATGGTTTAATTTGGTATATA
>CACSLK010027752.1:14211561-14222525 GCA_902706635.1 Striga hermonthica | reverse complement strand
GAAGTGTATGCATTCAGAAACTATGTCGTTGAATTTAATCATGGGAAGAAAGATATCATAACCAACAAATGGAAACTTGTGCTTCATGGAAGAACTCATGTTATCAAATATGGTGAGATTTTTCCTCAAAATGGCGATATTTTCCCTCAACATTAGCAAGGAGCAGAAGATATTTCTAATATTTAGCGTTTGACAATAATCCCAATTTATTTTGGGAATTTTATTAATTCCATGTCATTGAATATATTTATTTTTTTTATGCAATGTCAAATGTGAAAATTTGAACATTTTATTTTTTGCTATTTTGTATATTAGTTTAAAATCTATATATATAATAAGAATTACTATTTTTTAAAAATAGTAAGTAAAAAATCTGAAATTATTAATTGCATTCTATTTTTAGTATGTTTTTTAATTTTTTAATAAAAAATTAAACAACATTTAATGCTTCCATGATTCATGAAATTTGTTATATTTAAATTTCAAATTTAAAAAATCTACCTAAATGTATTTTGAAATTTTTTGGAGAAAAACATTATACCGTCCTCATCTTTTACTGTCTCTCCTTATATTCCCAAATCTCACCCAAACCAATTCATCCCATCTCTTCCACTCCACTAAAATCCCTCTCTGAAATTCGTCGCCCCCAAATTCCTGACCCCTAATCGTCGCCTCTTCCACCGCCGAGGTCGCCGACCGAACGTCATCGAGGCGGTGGACATTAATGTAAACTTGAGTAATGTAACAAATATTCGTTAAAATTATCAACAAAAATATTCAAATCTTAGATCTCCATTAAAGCTGAGCTCAGAGCTCTGAAAATGTTTATATCCTAATTACAGAAGAAAACCCCCAGCTAACACTTTTATATCACGTGGGGAACGAAACAACTAATAGAAAGATAACACGTGTGTCAATAACTAACCAACACGTGAGAAGAAAGAAACAGCAACATAAAAAAAGTGCGACTTAGTAAGTGTAGCGCGACTTCAGATAAAAGTTAAAATGCTAAAATATTATGCATGAACAGAAAACATGCACGATCAAACATATTAAGCTCCATAATTCCAACACAGCTCCATAATTCCAACACCCCCCTCCCCCCCCCNNNNCCCCTCCCCCCCCTCCCTCAAGCAGGAATGTGGGGAGGCAACCGCATTCCAAGCTTGCAAATGAACTGAGAAAAGTCAGCACCACCAAGAGATTTTGTGAATACATCAACCGGTTGAAGAGAAGAAGAGATATGCTGAGGTAAAATGAGACCGGCTTTATATTGATCACGAACAACATGACAATCAATGTCCAAATGTTTCGTACGTTCATGGGAAACTGGATTGGCAGAGATATGTAAAGCTGCCCTGTCATCACACCAAAGAGAGATAGGAGTAGAAAAGGGCAAACCGAGATCCTTTTGCCAGGTAAGTGAGCCACTGCAATTCACAAACTGTTGAAGCTATGCATCTGTATTCTGCTTTAGAGGATGATCTTGACACAGTCCTTTGTTTCTTAGTCTTCCAAGAGATCAATGCTTGCCCCAAGAAAACACAATAACCTGTCAATGATCGTCGAGTAATGGCACATCCCCCCCCCCCCAATCTGCATCACAAAAAGCTTCCAACTGCATAGAAGGCTTGTTTGCATAGAAAAGTCCCAGTGTTGGTGTTCCCTTCAAATACCTGAGCAAGTGCATACCTGCAGTCCAATGTCCTTGGGAAGGAGAATGTACAAACTGGCTAAGTTGTTGAATGGCATAAGAAACATCAGCTCTGGATAGGTTCAAATAAAGAAGTCTCCCAACTAATCTTCTAAACTTCTCTGGATTGTCAAGTGGTGGTGACTGCAATGAAGATAAATTCAATCCTTGTGGCAAAGGTGTGGTAGGCTTAGAATTCTCAAATCCAAGGTCATGCACAATATCCATGATGTATTTTCTTTGACTAAGGTAAGTGCCTGAGCCTGTTCTGAGAATTTCAAGTCCAAGAAAATACTTTGCTTGTCCCAGGTTCTTAATAGTAAACAAATCATGAAGATAAGACTTAAGGTTCTCAATATCCTCCAATGACTTTCCTGTAATGAGCACATCATCCACATAAATGAGGAGGGCAAGCAAGCCATGACTTGAATGCTTGAAGAAAAGGCAATGATCATGGGGTGACTATTTAAAACCATGTGCAATGAGCTTATCAGAAAATTTAATGTTCCATTGCCGAGATGCTTGTTTGAGACCATACAAACTTCTTTTAAGTAAACAGACTTCCCCTTTTTTAGCCTTGTCATACCCCTTGGGAGGTAACATATATACTTCCTCATCAAGGAACCCATGCAAGAAAGCATTATTTATATCAATATGGTGCAGCTGTCATTTCTGTTGTGTGGCCAATGCTATGAGCAGTCTGACTGAACAAGCTTTGCTACAGGTGAGAAACTGTCCACAAAATCTATCCCTTCCCTTTGCAAGAAACCTTTTGCCACTAACCTTGCCTTGAAATTATCAATTGTGCCATCTGGATTCCTTTTAATTTTATACACCCATTTGGATCCAATAGCTTTCTTTCCTGTTGGCAACTTGGTGAGAATCCAAGTGTTGTTGGATTCCAAAGCCTGCAGTTCCTTATGCATTGCATCAATCCATCTGTTGTCACAATGGCCTGCTCATAATAAGTTGGCTCTGAGGTTGTCTTATCTATTTAAAAAAAAAAATAAAAATAGATTTGTTTCTTCATCACTTTGTAAGTTCACTTCATAGTCAGATAACCAAGTAGGTGGATGACTGACCCTACAACTTCTTCTCACTACAACATCTTCTTCTACAGGCAAGTCATGCCTTTCATTTCTTAGCACAGGTGGTTCAAGCTCACATGTAGTGTAATTATCAACAACTTGCTCAAGTTGATTTTGTTGTGGAGTTAAAGATTCTTTGTCTATGAAAGGAAATCTTCCTTCATAGAATATAACATCTCTGGAAACAAACACTTCCTTAGATTCCAAACTATATACTCTGTACCCCTTTGTCCCTGAGATGTAGCCTAGAAACACACAAGGTATAGCCCTCTCATCAAATTTCTTCCTGTTGGGACCAAGCCTACTTGCATAACATAAGCAACCAAATACCTTAAACATCCCATATGTTGGTTCACTGCCATGTAGGAGCTCATAAGGAGATTTCCACTCTAGCTTTTCACTTGGTAATGTGTTGATGATTTGTACTGCTGCTAATAGACTATATGGCCAAAGATTCATTTGCAGTTTGCATTGGAAAGCTAATGATCTTGCCACTTCAAGAATGGACCTATGTTTTCTCTCTACAACACCATTTTGTTGTGGAGTATAAAGACAGGTCCTTTGGTGTATTATTTCATTATCTTTCAAGAGAATTTCCATATCTTTGTTAACAAATTGTCCCCCATTATCTGTTCTTATTTGCTTAACCTTAACTCCAAACTGAACTTCCACCATTCTCAGGAAATCCCTAACATTAATGATTGTTTCTGCCTTGTATCTCATCAGGTAAATCCAGGTGGCTCTGGTATAATCATCAACTATGGTGAACATGTAGGAGGTATTTGTAATTGACTCTTCATTATGTGGTCCCCACACATCCATATGAATGAGCTCCAGCTTTTCTTTGCTTTGTATGTGACTGATAGGAAAGGGAAGCCTACATTGTTTTGACCTGTGGCATACATCACAAATTTCTAGGTCTAATTTGCTGCTGTCACTATTGATGAAACTCAAGTGCCTCAAGCAATTTATTGAGTTGTGTCCCATTCTTTTATGCCATAGAGTTAATTATTTCTGATTGATTGAACTTCCATCAACAACATTCACATAAGTGTTTTGCCCCTCTATCACATACAACCCCCCCAATTGCTTTTCCCACAGCCATGACTGAATTTCCATCTCCATTCAACAGTCTGCACTCACTATTTGTAAAAATGAACTTAAGTTTATCCTTTTCCACCAATTGTCCAACAGACAACAGGTTGTATTTGAACTCAGGGATCACTAAAACATCTTTGAGTATGATTTCATCATTAAACCTTACCTCACCAATCTGAGTTACTTTCACCTTTGAACCATCTGGAAGGTTCACAACAATAGGCACTGCAGTCACTGATTTTTTGCAAACCAGGTTTACATCAGAACATATATGTTTACTTGCTCTTGTATCAATTATTCATGTGCCCCTACTGAGTTTGCTGATTAGAGAAAAGGCATAGTCTTCCTTATCTTCTGTATAGTCAACAAAGTGTGAGAAAGAATGAGTTTCTGTGGTCTGTTGGCTAGAGATGTATTTGGCAACTTTCTTTTGGATCAAGGAGCTTATGTCACCTAGTGAATCACTATGTTGTGATTTGGTTTCTGAATCAGCCTTTGAAGATCCTTCACTTTCTGCCATATTAACATTCTGTGATTGCCTTTGCTCCTTTAATTCTTTATACCAGTCAGGATAACCATGTAATTTAAAACAACCTTGGGCTTCATGACCATTAAACCCATAATGAGTGCAGTAGAGTTTGCTCTTTCTTCTTTACTTAACCTTTGAGTTCCCCTTCCTCTACCTGCATTGATATAGGACTGTGTCCCAAAGCCTCTACCACCTCTACCAAAAAACTGTCCTCTTCCATTATCTCTGCCAACATTTCCCTTCACAAACATTGCTGAGTTTTCCAAATGATTCAAACCAACAGCACCCAGACATTTCTGCTTTTCTACTTTTAGTATCATGGAGTAAGCTCTGTTGATAGTAGGTAGAGGTTCCAATAGTAGGATCTGATTCTTCACTGGTTCAAACACCTCATTTAGTCCCATGAGAAACTGCATGAGCTTAGTCTCCATTTCATTATCACTGTATGCCTTCTTTGAACCACACTCGCATTCAGGAAGTGACACAATGCATTAATACTCATCCCATAAGCACTTTAACTTTGTGTAATATGCAGTGACAGTTAGAGCACCTTGTGAAAAGGTAGCAATCTCCTTCTGCAACTGATATTTAAGAGGACCATTGCTTTCACCATACCTCTCGGCCAACTCATCCCGTAATTGCTTTGCATTTTTTGTATAGATGAAAGCTTCAACAATATCTTTAGAGATTGAATTAAGCATCCAGGAAATAACCATAGATTGTACCTTCTTATATTGCTCGAACTCTTCTGTACACCGTTATGGAATTTTCATCGATGAAGCCAAGCTTCGACTTAGCTCCTAGGGCAAGCTTCATCGCATGACTCCAATGTAGATAATTTCCACCAGTAAGCAGATTAGTTACCAGAACCAAACCAGGATGATCGGATCCATGAAGAGAGAGTGGATCTATATCTCGAGTGTAGGTGTATCGCGCAACGATCAATCGACCTTGCTCATCAATGTTCTTCGCCATCGGAGATTAGAAACCTGCTCTAGATACCATGAAAACTTGAGCTAATGTGACAAATATTCGTTAAAATTATCAACAAAAATATTCAAATCTTAGATCTCCATTAAAGCTGAGCTCAGAGCTCTGAAAATGTTCATATCCTAATTACAGAAGAAAACCCCCATCTAACACTTTTATATCACGTGGGGAACGAAACAACTAATAGAAAGATAACACGTGTGTCAATAACTATCCAACACGTGAGAAGAAAGAAACAGCAACATAAAGGAAGTGAGACTTAGTAAGTGTAGCGCGACTTTAGATAAAAGATAAAATTCTAAAATATTATGCATGAGCAGAAAACATGCACGATCAAACATATTAAGCTCCATAATTCCAACAATTAAGAAGCTGATGAAGTCCATCTTCTCGGTGGGTTCGCGGCACAGGCCTTAATCGGAACTGGCAGCAAGAAATGCGACATCAATTTCTTATTTATACATTTGCTTTATTGATTAAATTTCCACTCGTGGGCAATAGTTCTCTGTCGAGTGCCCAATAAATTATTTGATGTAAAATCAATAATGTAATGAGGGAAGTTGGGGTGCTCGAGCTAGAGATTCCCAAGAAGAAGAAGAGCAAGGCTGGGGTGTGATTGAGGTGATTATCAAGTAGAGCTTTAACCAATATTTTATTCTAGTATAATAATGTTTGGCTTTCAGGTATTATCCTTGTGATTGTAATTATGGATTTTTGGATTTATGTCTCTCTCATGCTGCTGTTGTCATTTGATTTTTGATGTGTTTCTGGGTATTGTGACTGAGAATTATGATGAATCGTCTGTTCTGTGAAAAACAAAATCATAGTAACAAATATTAAGTAAATCAATAACCTAGCTATCTACAATTAATTGGTGCTTTTTATTCCACATTTCTCAAACAATAGCAGTCAAGGCCGAGAAAAGAATCCCCTCGCGGAGGCTCCGGCGGAGGAAAAACAAACTCATAAAGAAGGGCGGCTAGAAAAAAGAAGAAGAGGGTGTAGACGTAGATCTTGAATTTCATATTCATTCAAACATTTAAGTGAAAATAGTGGAAAAAATATGTTCTTTATTATTCACAAAGGCAATATACACATATATATAGATACATAGAAGGCCCAAGCCTAACTTATTGTACAAGAAAACATATAACATAACTAACACCCCCCCTCAAACTCAAGGTGGTATAGTGGAGATCAACTTGAGTTTGCTAAGAAGTAAACAAAAGCGACCGGGAAGGAGAGACTTCGTGAAGACATCCGCTGGTTGATCTATAGAGGAGACGGAAACAAGCTTCACAGTCCCATGTGCAACATGTTGTCGAATGAAGTGACAGTCAATCTCAATATGCTTGGTACGCTCATGAAAAGTATCATTATGAGACATCATTATAGTACTCTGACTATCACAATGTAAAGCAGTAGACACCGACTGAGGTGCACCAAGATCAGCAAGTAGTCGACGCAACCATAATAACTCTGAGGTGGAATCAACAAGAGCACGATACTCAGACTCAGCACTCGATCTGAAAACCAATGTTTGCTTCTTACTGCGCCAAGAGACAAGTGAATCACCAAGAAAGAAGCAGTACCCAGTAATAGAACGACGATCAGTAGGATCTCCAGCCCAATCTGCATCAGAATAACCGCTAAGCGTCAAAGAAGAATGGGCCGAGAAGTGTAAACCATGCAATAGAGTGCCCTTCACATAGCGAAGGATGTGGAACACAGCAGAATGATGCGTGGTTCTCGGAGCAGCCATAAACTGACTCACAATATGAACAGCATGAGCTATATCAGGCCGAGTGCCAGTCAAGTATATCAAACTCCCAACAAGATGACGATATAATGTAGGATCCTCAAGAAGAGAGCCATCAAGTGGAGTAAGACGAACATCATAATCAAGAGAAGTGGAAGCTGTCTGACAATCAGTGAGACCGGCCCGAGCAAGAAGATCAGAGGCATACTTGGCTTGAGATAAATAGAATCCATCAGACGAATCAGAGATCTCAAGACCCAAAAAATAGCGAAGCTGGCCCAAACTCTTCATCTCAAAATGCTGACGAAGATAATCTTGCAAATCAGAAATACCGATAATATCATCCCCCGTGATGATCATATCGTCAACATAGAATAGCAAAATAATGATCTCGGAGGAGGAGCTCCGAAGAAATAAAGAAGAATCGTGATCACTCGTAGTGAAACCAAACTGAAACAATGCAGAATTGAACGTGGCATACCAAGCACGAGGTGCTTGTTTCAAGCCATACAAAGCTCGACGTAGACGACAAACTTTCCCAGATGACAATGATTCAGGAGGAGGAGTCATGTAAACCTCCTCAGACAAGGCACCGTGTAAGAAGGCATTCTTGACATCTAACTGTAGAAGAGACCATCGACGAACAGCAGCAACTGCATGTAAACACCGGACAGTAGTAAGACGAGCAACCGGTGCAAAGGTCTCTTCATAATCTATGCCATACTCCTGGGAGTAACCCTTAGCAACCAAACGAGCTTTGTAGCGCTCAATAGATCCATCTGAATTTGTCTTGATCTTATACACCCACTTACATCCAATGGGAGTCTTGCCAGCAGGTAAATCCACCAAATCCCAAGTATGAGTCTTTTCTAAGGCCTGTAATTCCTCAGTCATAGCTTTTTGCCACAATGGATCAGCATTCGCCTCACGAAAAGACCGAGGCTCATGATGAGATAGAATGACCGATAAAAATGATAGTCAAGTAAGTGAGAAGGGGGACGACTTACACGAGTCGACCGTCGCTGATCAATAGCTGGCAAAGGTACAGAATCAGAAGAGGGCTCAGTACGAACTGTCGGTTCAGGATGCACAGGTGGAGCCACTTCAGAAGACGGAGGCATGACAGGCGTGTCAATGAGCTGTGAGTCAGAACCTATATCTGTATCTGGAAAAAGATCTGAAGTAATAGACATGAATAAAGGAGACGCCGAATCAAAGGGAATGTGGAACTTAGACAAAGCGGAAAAGGTAGTATGCTCCCAAAAGGTAACATGACGCGAAATACGCAACCGATTAGAAATCGGATCCCAACACCTAAATCCTTTGTGTTCTACCCCATAACCCAAAAAACAACACAGACGAGCTCGGGGTTCTAATTTGGTCCGCTCATGGGACGGAAGAAGAACAAAGCAAACACAACCAAAAGGACGTAACTGAGTATAATCAGGAGACTGACCGTACAACCTCTCAAAAGGACTGACATCACTAATGACTGATGAGGGCAACCGATTGATAGCATAAACAGCAGTCAAGGCTGCCTCACCCCAAAAACGATCAGGACACTGAGCAGAAAGAAGAAGAGCCCCGACAGTATCAAGAATGTGACGGTGTTTACGTTCAGCTCGTCCATTTTGTTGGGAAGTATATAGACACGAACGTTGAACTAAGGTGCACTGATCAGAAAGAAATTTCAAAAAAGTTGAATCTTTGTACTCAAGAGCATTATCAGTACGCAAGACCTTTATAGGACAAGAAAATTGTGTAAGAATCATGTTAGCAAATTGCACATATATGCTGGACAACTCAGAACGATTTTTGAGAAAATAGATCCAGTTAAAACGAGAAAAATCATCAACAAAAATAACGAAATACCGAAAACCACTCAGAGAAGCAACAGGAGAAGGACCCCAAATATCAGAATGTACCAAACCAAAAGGTTTATCAGCAGTTGACAAACTATCAGAAAAAGAAAGAGCTGGTTGTTTCCCAAGTTTGCAATGAAGACAACTAAAAGACTTAAAATGACCTGAACCCAAAAGACCCTTATTATATAAAGAACGAACTTTATTCGAAGACACATGCCCAAGACGAAGATGCCACTGGAAACTAGACTTACTATCGGTGGCAGAAGCAGAAAAAGAGTAAGAACGAGGGACATGAAGTGACTCAAGCTCAAATAACCGGCCCGTCTTGCGACCTTTCCCGAGAAGCCGTCCCGTCTGTGAATCCTGAACCTGAACACCAGAAGATGAAAATATAACATTAAGACCTTGGTTAACCAATTGACCAACAGAAATAAGATTCAAGGCCAAGTCAGGAACGCAGTATGTGTCGGGAAGATGCAAGGAAGGGGAAGAAATCAAACCAGTGTGAGTAACATTCATAAGAGTACCATTAGCAGTATGTATATGAGGTAAAGAGGTTACGGAAGACGAGGAAGACAAAAGCTGCG
Organism: Striga hermonthica; assembly: GCA_902706635.1. NCBI lineage: Eukaryota > Viridiplantae > Streptophyta > Magnoliopsida > Lamiales > Orobanchaceae > Striga > Striga hermonthica. Next base: position 14,212,916 of record CACSLK010027752.1, on the reverse strand, counting down.
GGCTATAGGTCATGTGATTGCAACAGTCAGAATCAAAATACCAATGTGATTTACCTCCGGTAGCAGACATAGAAGAATTGGAATGAATAACCTGTTTGAGAATAGCCTCTATGTCTTGAAGAGTGGAAGACGAATGCTGAGGCTCAGTAGTGACAGCCGCTGTAACAGAAGAAGTGGCGATAGAGGAAGATCCATGATGTCGATAGAATGAACCTCTCGAACGGTGTGATTTGGCTGGACAATATGTAGCAATATGACCCTGAACATGACAAATGTGGCATACCACCGTAGGACAAAATGGAGCAATATGACCCCGAGCATGGCAAATGTGGCAGATCACCGTAGAAGAATCCATATCCAAAAAATAAAGAAGCACCAGCAACAATAGGAAGACGAAAGAAAATCACGAACTGGATCACAAACAGGATAAAATAGCAGTAAATGGCCAAAATGAAAAGTTCACCGAAACCAAATCCGAGCACACCAGGACGTAGCCAACGAATAGAGGAGTCGACCTCTGAAAAATCGCGGCGATCGGAGCTGGGGGTGGCTCTCACTCTCCGTCTGAAGTTTCCGGCGCTGTCGCAGAAACCGGGCGAGTGTGGGCCACACGCGCGGCCAAACGGGCTGAAAGTTTGGCCGACGGCTCGCCGGAGGATGCCGGAGAGGATGGTCTGGGTGGTGAGAATTAAAGACGGCCGGAGACATGCGACAAAAGAGAAACCTATAATTGACCCTAAACCTAGTCTGATACCATGTAAGTAAGTGGAAAAAATATGTTCTGTATTATTCACAAAGGCAATATACACATATATATAGATACATAGAAGGCCCAAACCTAACTTATTGTACAAGAAAACGTATAACATAACTAACAAATATCATAAGCGAATTTTGTTAGATATAATCCATGTTATCTTTACTTACATATAATCACAATTCTAACAAACATTAAATTTGTTGATATATTTTAAACTAATTATGTCAATAAATAATATTAATATAAATTAAATATTTATGATTATATAAAAAAGAATATTATTTCTATAAGTATTATAAATAATAATGACATTATACGACAATAAATTTTTTAATAAAATAATATTCGAGTATTATGACGAACCAAAATATGTAAAATTTATATTTTTTATGTATTAAAATATATATATTAAAATATTATTTATATTATTATAAACTGGTCAACGAGTTAATATATTTTTTCACTTTGGAAAAAAAATCTATTTTTTACTACCTTTTTTCCCTTAATAATCAGTTTCACATTATTATCAATCATCCGAATTTTGATTATACAATCTATAAGCTTATAATATTATAAATACTTTTATATGATATTT
>CACSLK010027752.1:14201454-14211482 GCA_902706635.1 Striga hermonthica | reverse complement strand
AAAAAAAAAAACAAAAAAAAAAAAATAGAAAACATCTTTTATACAAAAGTGAAAGTTAATATTTTTAAACATCTTTTATTTCCAAATTAGTTTAAAAAAATTGGTAGGTGACTTCACGTCTTTTAATAACAATATAAAAGATTTTAGATATTTGTACATATGTTACTATTATTTTAGGTGTTTGTAGTATTTTAAACATACAAGTTTTATATTCTATGGTACAAATTAATTTTAGATTGTCTATAATAAACTGATATACGGTAGATTATATCACAATTCACATGTTAAACCCACATTTTTAATTTGTTTACTCTCATCTTTAATTTATAATATTTTTACTTACTCTTTTAAGAAATGATGGTTTCCCACTTCTTTCATTGGGTGACTCGAACTCGAAACCTATTTATAATTATTACTTAATATTGTTTACTCGTGCATCGCACGGGATACGTACTAGTTGTACTGAAAATGTGACTGAGTGAAGTAGAGAAAAGTCAAATGAAAACTTGTCATTTTTCTCCAAACTCCACACATAATCTCTAGCTTTTTCTCCTCAATTTTAAGTTTTTTTTCATATTTTACAATGAATTCTTGATTAATGAATGAGAACAAAACAGCAGTCTATTGTCTAACCAGTCCATACAAACAACAAATATAAATAAAGCACAGACAAAAACAAACGTAAACAGCAGTAAAAGACTAAATGTAAACTTCCATCTTTTCACTTCTTCTTGCCTGCTTTCCCCTCTTTCCTCCGAACAATCTCATCCGCATATTTCACACCTTTGCCCTTGTAAGGCTCGGGAGGCCTCCACTTCCTAATCGAGGCCGCAAATTGACCAATTGCAGACTTGTCATATCCGCTAACTGTAATTCTAGTGTTTTCTTCAACCTTCACCTGCAAGTCATCCGGGATTGCCATTCTAACCGGGTGTGAAAAACCGAGATTGAGAACTATATCTTTTCCCTCGACCATGGCACGATAACCAGTGCCAACCAGCTGAAGTTTCTTCTCGAACCCTTTGGAAACCCCCACCACCATATTATCGGTCAGGGTCCTTTTGAAAAACAAGATGCGTTGTGGTTTAGAAGAAAAAAAAAAGGAAAAGAAAAGAAAGAAATTGGCACTTTTATGAGTAAATCGAGTACAAGAGCACAATTATATATGCACATTGGTATGGTTTATGAGGCTTCACCAGTCTTTCTCATCATCTCATGTCCTATATTATAACTAAAGGGTGGAAAATGTCCTACTCACCACCATTGTTACAGAGTTTAGATGTTCGCTGCTTCGTGAGAATATAGAGCTCTGAAATACATTATTCTTGAATTTACGAAAAAATTACAATCAACTCATATTGCGAAAATTGCTGTACATTACACCATAAGTACAGTATGTTATAATCAACACAGTAGAGAGGATAAGCGGCGAGACACTTACACAAGTAGCAAATTTTACCTCATGCAATCTTATTTTTTAGGCAGAAAAAAACATATTGGTTCATAGGGTTCGAGCTAAAATTTCGTTGTCGTATTTAAATCAATTTTACTAATCAAATCAGCATAAACAAGGGATATTAGAAGGGTATCTAGTTTCATATAACAAATTGTCCATATTCTACTTTACACCATTTCACCAAATAAAAGGTAGATGATCATTCTGCATTGGTTTACAGTGGCAAGAAAATCAACACACTTCAGCAACAGCTATCTCTACACAGCATAACCTCCAAATAAAAAGTAAGAAAAAAAGAAAAAAAAATAAAAATTACCTGAATAAACCATGCATTTGGTTGGCCCTCCTTGTCTCCACAGCCTTCGTTACCTTGAGAACTCCAGATTCTTCTCTGTGGAGCACAATTTCCCGTGGATAAGTAATGGCGAGCTCCCCAAGTGGGCCTTTCACTTTTAAGTCTTGGCCGTTCATCGTGAGGGTCACAGTGGACGGTACCGGAATAGGTTGCTTCCCTATTCGGGACTCTTTGCACTCTACATTCTTCCTCACAGGACTAACCTGAGGCTTAGGGATCCCAGCAAAACGAAGCTGCCCGTACGCCTCCCCAATAAAAGGGCACCGTAGGTAACTGTTTTGGAGGAAAAATACAGGTCCCAACAGCCACAGAACAATTGAAAAACTTTCATCAAGCTAAATAACTTCTGGGTTCAAAATGGAAACATTAATTACCTGGATTGTATAGAAGCACCCACTGTAGATGCCATTGCACAATAAGAGCCCCAATTTCAGTGCTTCTCAGTGTTCAAGCTATCTGCAACATAAAAAGAACCCAAAATAAGCAAGTAAACTATTGCTTATATTTCTTTCTTGTATCAAATTTTTCTACCTGCAAATCCTAAAGACATTAACTTTCTGCTGAACTAATCTAAGGTACCCCAAGAAAATGTATAAAAATTCAACATTTCATTGCATATGAAAAGCATATTCACTCGTTAACTTTCCCGAGCTCCCCCATCAATAACTGCCATAAAATTGCACTATTTTCAACATTTTTGCCAACAAATGTATCGCTTTACAAATGTTAGCGGCCAAATCAAACGCTGCTTCAGTTTCAGAACAACATCATCATCCATGGGCCTTTACAGATTTCAATATAATTATCGCTCAAAGAGAGACCCGAGACAGATATAATGTGTAGCGAGGAGAGATTCCATTACCTGAGTTGAATTGAAGAGACGTAGCCGAGCCGAGCTGGGAGAGGGATTGTAGAGAGAAGCTAGCCGGTTTTCGGAATTTCACAGAATTAGGATAAGGTGAGTAGGTGACCACTGACCACCATTTGTTATTATTATTATTATTATTATTATTATTATTATATTATTATTATTATTATTATTATTATTATTATTATTATTATTATTATTATTATTATTATTATTATTATTATAGTTCACGATGTTAAATGGGTCAAAAACTATAAGAACCGATTAATTTTGGTCCGGGTATAAATAGGATTTGATCTTATATTTCTCAGTCCATTTATATCATATAGGGCTGCAAACGAACCGAGTGGCTCGCGAGCGCACAAATCAAAGTTCGGCTCGAGCTCAAGTTTGACTGAAATTGAACCGAGCTCAATCAGATCGAGCATACAATCAAGTCGATCTCGGGCATAGGTTTTGGAAGGTCGAGCGACTCGAGTACAGCTCGAGATATATAATGAATTATTAAAACAACTCTTATACTCCCTCTGTTATAAATTACTTGTCGTTGTAGCTGAAAAAAACAAAATTACGTGTTTGAAGGAAGTAGTTAATTTGTCATTCTACATCTCTTCACTCTCCTAAACTAGTACGGAACCCGTGCGATGCACGGGGTAGACAATTTTAAGGCTATTTGCTCGACTTTGTTTTTATTTTTGTGAATAATAAATATTAAGCAAAATAGAATAATGAGACTATTATATTATTAAAAATCTCTTTGTACACATGAGAGACAACTACATATAATTATTCATGACTGAATATTGATTTGTCATTTTTTTTATAATCGTTTATTATTTAGCGGGTCTAACACTTAATCACTTTCTACTGATTATCATTAAATCCTTTTCTTATTAATTAGAACTATTTTGTTGCAGATAGAGTTGTTATACAGTTAATCAAACAACTCATTCAATAAGTTTCAGTTTTTTTTTTTTTCCCCTTTTGGCTCAAATAGTTATTGAATTAATCCATTAGACTAAAATCACAAAACCAATATAATGTGTTTAGAACTTCAATATATTTGTAATAATTTATTCTAGTAGTAGGTGCATGTATCCCGTTCTTTTTCCAAGACAAATAAAATTTTATCACCTAACTAATATAAGCTTTCCTAACTAATATAAGATTTTGCACACATAGATTAGGGTCCATAGCAATCACTTTCTTCTTATTTGGCAACAACATGCTCACCACCAATATCATACAAATTCACATGGTTTGGCGGCTTATTCAGAGTGCTAACATCGTCATCATTAGAGTATCCCTAAGAAAATCCAAATAAAATATTTTTAATAATCCTCCCTATATATAATTCCAGAATGCATTGAGCCTACTTGGCTGCTTCTGGTGCTTCGAAATCCTATTTGGCGAAGAATCATGCTTCGTAGTTAGGTTCGGACAAATAATATTAATATATTAATAATTAATAATCTAGGTTCGGGTATTCCATAAATATTATTTGGCTAACTTAGGTATTTTAATATCACTTTTACTAATATAACCCTTTAATTATTTGTAATTTTACGTAGTGAGACATTAAGTGACTAATATATCCCTAAATTTTGATTTGCTTCCTTCAATAAGCTATTGAATTATAAATATATTTTAAAAGTAGATAATTTTTGTATTTCTTATCGGTTTTACATATATAATATATCAAATTAATCATCTTTTGATGATCTTCGGTTTGACATCCATATTGTATATATAAAATAAATAAATTATATTTATCTTTATAATAATAAAAAATAATAATATTTATTAAAATTCATTAGAAAAATAAAATTATTTCTCAATTGATATATTTATATTTAATGTAGTTATATAGTGTAAGTTAAAAAATTAGTATAATATAACACAAGTAAGTCGTACAAATAAAAAATATCATAATAAATGTATAATAATAATATATATATATATATTCTTATAAAAGGTATTTAAATTTTCAAACTACTTTTTCTCATTAAATTTAAATTTTAAGAAAAAAATTAGTAAGCACCCGTGTAATACACGGGTGTTGTACTAGTTAACATATAAAACAATATTATAAATGAAATAGATAGAATAATAGAAATTAACCTCTTCACGTTCCATCTTTCTTTAGAGTTTAGACAAAAAAGTCCGAGTCATGGCTTTCGGCGGGTAAAGCACCATATTTTCCAACCAAAAGATGACCCACTATCACTTTAACAACCGAATAAGCTCCAAGAAATCCAATTTGATTATTGTAAGCCACTAATAAGATTCAATTAGTGGCTTACAATAATCATCCCTACAAAGCAAAGTTGCATTCGCGGAGTTGTTCACAACGTCAAATTGAATACGGTAACTAACATAAGATGAAATTGCATCACTGCTATCATACTTGTATCAATTAAAATGATATTTGATCATAACTGGTAAATTTATTATGTAAAATGTTCACACATTAAATTCTGAAATAACACCTGAAGGTTCCTGATTCAGCCTTTTCGTTACAAGTCGAGCAATAAAACTTGTCCCCTATTGGAGCCAAAGCCTTTGGAAACGTGACATAAGAGGTAATACCGCAATCACCAATAAAGCCAACTATTGTTGCACATATCCAGAAGTTGTCATCCTAAGAAAGTACATATAAAGTCTATTAAGCATTTTTCTAAAGATTAAAATACTACGTTAATTTCAAATTACATGAATACCAATAAAAAACGATAGGTCGACCAGTTATATTATCACGATCCTCATTGAGCAAGTCTATTAATAAAATTATGTATCGTTGATTCGGGTCCAATAATGACTCTCATCATGTAAACGAAATTTACAATTCATCTAAATTACTAAGTACACATATTTATAACAAAATAACGATGACGCTCTTGAATGCATCAATTTCGTTTCTGTCGAGATTGCCATATCCTATGTGTTTTGCATAATCGAACTTTCACAGGGTTATATAATTGACAAAGATTAAGAACTAATATTAAAAAATATAAAATAAGTATTAAACTACACAATTGGTTTGATTGATTAATTACATCAAAAAGACTTGGCTAGATACATTTGCAACAAAATCACAAGGGGTTCAGATTGAGCGCCGGTAATGGGGATTGATTTCGTCAACGTTTTCAGGATCTCTCAAGTCAACAAATCTCTTGAAGTCATAGGTTATATTTGAAAACTTTTGTAGTTAGATAAATTTGGACAACAATTGCCCGTGTGATTTGGTGGAAAAATATAGAAAAAATTTATCGACTGCATTGGTGGGATTTTCAAAAAAAAATAATAATAAAATAAAATAAATAAAAAAAATTCAAACAAACTTAAGAAGTTAAGAAACTTAAAAATTTTAAGTTGTAATTTAAATTTTACTTTAAGCTAGAACATATTTATCCTACGTACTAACAAATGGCACAACACTACAGGTGCAGATTGAGAGATCCCACGATGCCAAAGCCCCTTTTGTACAGCCAAACCACATGCAATTAGTTAAATTGCATTTAACTATGTAATTATATGATCATCTCCCCAACGAACACTATACAGTACTACTATAAGCAAACAATTAATTAAAGCTCATTTCTTTAAATTAACCTTTTAAATGTGTAGATTTTACAAACTAAAAAACACATTACTATCATCAAATCCTAAAGCAACAACAAGCTAAATTATTTGATGCAGGAGCCATAGCGTATTTTGGACGTATCAACTTTAGAGAAGAAAAGCTACGTGTATTTGATGCGGTTTATTTTAGAAGTATTTTTGGTCCCGTGACCATGCATCAGCTTCGTCTTCAATCTATGTATCCTGCCTCATCGCCTCTTTCTTTGCTTCGAGCGCGCTCAATCATCTACAGTGAGGTTCCGTTTTTCAATGGAGCCGCTATTGGCGGCGCTGCCGAAAACCTCTACATGTTGATGATGGGACGTCTCTTGCTCGGTGTTGGGGTCGGCTTTGCTAACCAGGTTGTCCCGTTATACCTATCAGAAATGGCTCCCTCGAAATACAGGGGAGCCTTCAACTTCGGTTTCTAATGTTTCCTCAGCATCGGGAGCACGGGCACCTTCCTCCTCAACTACGTCACCTCCAAAATCAGTGCCGATCTCGGGTGGCAGATGTCTTTGGCCACGGATGTGGTCCCTGCCTCTGTCCTCATCCTTGGCACCCTATGCGGCCCAACAGATGAAGGCCTGTTCAGGAAGATCTTAAGGAGGCGCTACCACCATATAAACGTATTTCCACCTAAAAAAGTAGTCACGTCCAAAATACATCTCATTAACACCTGAAAGTCCTTAGCTTTTCGAGCCGATCGCATACACCTGCCCTTCATCTCAGTAGATGCAAAGTCATGGCGTGCGACATTTATGCTCGCGATTTTGCTACACAAGGTAAACATGTATGATTTGGAAAATGTTTGCTAAATAAAGTCAAACACATGACTTAGAAACAATAACGTTAACAAAAAGTGAAATAAAAGAGGAGCCAAACCAGTGGGCTCACGACGGGAGATATATACAATTCGCTACAAAACTGTTTATTTGCCGTATAGTGTAAGAATCTTGTTTGATAGATGGGCGGACAATAGATGGAGCAAATGCAACTAAAAAGAGCTGCAATTATTTGACCATCCAATTTTGAGGACATGTTCTCAATAGCAACTCTTGGATGTCTCAATTTTGAGCATGAGTTATATAATACATAACAGACATCATCCAAAAACAACAATTCTCCAGCATAGCTTAAATTTTGAAAAGCAATAGAACTGATTGTTTGGGTACAAAAATATGAAAGAAAGAGAGAGTTAAACATCGTCAGACGCGGATCATTCTGGTAAACATCTGCCCCCGTTGAAAAATGCTGGCAGCCAACCGACTTTCTCCCGGATTCCTCATCTGACGGGTTTTACGATGAGGTAAAAGAACTGAGAGAGAGGTCAAAAGAAATCCCGGATGACTATTTTGTGGTTTTAGTTTGGGACATGATTACTGAGGAAGCTCTCCTGACATATCAGACTATGATAAACACTTTGGATGGTGTTCGTGATGAGACTGGTGCTAGCTCGACTCCTTGGGCTGTTTGGTTAAGGGCATGGACAGCCGAGGAGAATAGGCACGGTGATCTTCTCAACAAGTAGTCCCGTAGACGATAGAATATCCAACAATGACCAAAACCTTTCCATTGAGAGAAACAACACTAATACCCAAAACCCAACTTTGCCCATATCGTTACGGCCATAACCACAATTGCACCCCCTCATAATAGATAAATTGCAGTGAAAACACATTTACATGCTAAGAAGCCCTTACTATTTACCAGGCAGTTCATAACCATAATCAAGAAACGAACAATAATCGTAACAAACCCGATAAAATGTAATAGAACTTCCTCAAATCCCAAAATCCAGAATTAAGGTAACCTGAAATGTGATAGAGGCCATGACAGATTCTCCAGTTTCATCCTGAAAACATCGAGTCGCATTTTTCGCGCCGAAACTCTTCAGCCAATTTATGTCTTAAACCATCCTTATTTACATCCTGCACGAACAATATCGACGTTATTTTTTCACCATATCCACAAAAACTACATAAACACGTACAAAGCACAGTCGAAATGCATAAAAATTAAGGCATATGAAGAGAAAGAACGAATTTTACCACGGATACAATGATACATCCAAACATCCCTTCAAGAGAGAAGCAGAAACGCAAAGAGAGGACGATAGGGGCCCCACACGTCTTCGAGTCCTTCATCTTCATAACTCACTTCTCCTGCTCCGCAGCCGCCACGAGCCTGTCGGCCCCGTCATCCAGCAGCAGCGCCACCCCATCTTCTCCACCCAGTTCATCCTCTATTCCGCATAGATCAGCCACCCAATCGTCGTCGACACCCCGCACGTCACAGCCTCCAGGATGGAGCTCCGACGGCAATGGGTCAAGAATCCAGCCACGGCCGCGTGTTCCAGCACCACTCTCTATGGGGCCAATGACTTTATCACGTAACTCTTACCCTTAGTCCTCTCTAGAAACCCATTCGACAGCAATTTGTAGATCAAAAATATAAATTATTTCTCAACCTAATTACAAATAGAGGCAATAATCAAGATTTATTAACCACACCAACCAATTGACAATTACAATTTGCACATCAAACGAAAAAATAAAAATAAATAATTAGAAAAAAACAAATTTACCGTGACGAACCGGCCGCATTTCATCATTTACCAGAAATCGTCGAAGTTGACCCTCCCGTCGCCACCTAAGTTGCCAGTACTCCTCCGACATCTTCACCTACTTCAACCTCAACGCCACCGTCACGACCTCGGCTCATCCGCCATGTATGAACCCGCCTCGTGCCGATTAAAAAAAACCCTACAAGCCTCTCGCAAGTCCTCTTCATTGTCGTCCCCCTCGTCGCCATCGGCGTCTGCAATCACCATCGCATACAGGGCGCCAAACTCGCGTCCAAATGGGAGTCCCCGTTGGCGTCAATCTTTCCGCCTGTAGCTTTTCCTCCATCGCCGTTCATCGAGCATAGAGAAGACTCAATGGACCTCCGCCGTGCCCTCCCTAATTAGAGAATTAGTTTGGATTTCTTTTTTATCGGTCAATTTAAAAGTTTTCACCCGATAATTTTTTAACCTACTAATTTTTTAAAAGTTTGGATTTCATATACCGAAATTTTGAGACTGAGAATTAGTTTCCACTGAAAATTGGTCCATTAAGATATGATTTGATATAGCAAAATATGATTTTGTTACGTTGTATACCAAAACAAATTGATCTGTCAATTTAAATTTGATTTCATATACCAAAAAATTGTGATCGGACTATTAACATTTGATTTGACATGCCAAAATAAATATGTTTTCTTTAAATATTAGAATATAAATTTTTTACTGAAATTTTTAAAAATATGTTTGAGCGGGATTTTCAAAAATTTTTCAAAAAAATTACTTAGTTTAGTAAGTCTAAAATTTTTAGGCGGGATTCTAATTTCTATTTCAGGTAAATGCCAAACTTTTTTATATTATATAGATATTAATAGTATTTTCTCTCTTCTCTTCAATTTTGTAGTTATCGATAAAGAATTTTGTGTGTAACTTTTCATCTCCTAAACCCCAACTCTACAAATTTTTAGGATTTCAGAAGTTATAAAACTAATTAGTTCATGGTTATCCAGAATGACAATTATTAAGAAAAAAAGAAACGTACCCTCCAACGACAATTAATAGAAAACGGAGGGAATTTATAAATAGTACAATATTTTATATATGTACTCATTGGTAATTTACTTGAAAAATTTATCATTGCTTTCCAATATAACAAAAAAAA
>CACSLK010027752.1:14074468-14088213 GCA_902706635.1 Striga hermonthica | reverse complement strand
CCCGGCTGCGATCCGGCCTGGCCCGGCCAGCCGGGCCTGCACGCCTCAATCTCATGGCCCATGACCAGGGGCGAAACCAGCCTCAAATTTCACCGGGGTCGGCAATATTTTTTAGCAGGGTCATTAACCTAGTAAACAGTGTTTGAACAGTATTTTATACTAAAAATTTTGAAATTCATAGGGGTCAGCGGACCCCAGCCACAAGGTGTGGCTCCGCCACTGCCCATGACTGATCCCCTGTTTATATGGGCCGATTCACCGACCCGGCATGTTTCAGACGGTTCTGGGTTGGTACGACCCTAAAAAAAAAATAACACTGTGGTTCGTTGTCCAACTCGCGGCCCCACCCAGCCCGGCCCGGACCGGTGGAAAAAAAAAATATGAATGTTGACCGAACCGATTCCGGGCCGAGACGCGACCGGTCGTGAACATGTCTAGCCTCGTACAAGAATTAGTAAATTTTTTTTTTTTTTTTGGCATGATAAAAAATATAGAAAAAAAAAGGGCCCTACAAAATTGCACTCTTCAAATATGTTTCCTTTTTTTCCCCTTTTGCCCATATTGTGCTACTTTATTTTTTATTTATTTATTTACTTACTTGTAGACAACTATCATTCCTCAACAGACCAACTTTTAACATCTTTTTTAAGTACAATCACCACAACAAGTAGCCTGCCTTAAATTTCAAGTTTTCAAGCTTTTGCATGCTCTCTCTCTCTCTCTCTCGTATTGTCAATTGAATAAAGTATGGGAAAAAAACAAAGCATTTTCCAGGTGGTCCCTAATTAGCTTAATAATGTGTTTATAATGTACACTGACCAATCTTTCTTGCATTTTTGTTTCTTACTAATTTCTTGGTTAATTAATGTGTCTTTTGTGTGTAAATTTTGTACAATATATGGGATATTGCATTAAGGTTGAAATCGTTCGAACTCCTATCATTGGCTCGATGTAATTGACCTCAGGGGACTGTCTACCTGAGACTGTCCCTCGACCCGTAGGTCCTGACACAAAGTTAGAGTTCTAGCGCATTTCTATCTTTCTTCTTATGGATGCGAGCTCAAATTGACATAACATGAAACCAATTAGCCCTTAGTTGAAAAAGTAAAAATGAAGTTTAACTGTTCAAGATAATATATTATTATTATTATTTTTTATATATATATATATATGTAAAAAGCAATGTATCTATTGATCAACTCTGAGCAAAAGGCCTCTTTGTCTTGGGATCTTGGGACCATTTATTTGGCAATAGTGCAATTATTGTTAGGAGTACCTTTGTCAAATCTAACTGCATTTTTGTGATTTGTGATCTCCAGATTCTTCTTATCACTGCCTGTAAATATTCAAGACTTGTGTAAAAGGACACTTTCTTTAATTCTTAATTGAAAGTCCACATTAAATTTTGAAATTGATAGTGTGTGTTATTAATTTATTATCTCTAATACAGTAGGCTAAGTACTATTTTTACAAATTTATAATATATTTCGAAAATATTTACATACCCACTGTGGTCAAATCTAGCCACGTGTCAAAGTCTCGTGATTTTTCTAACACCATATTTGCTGTGTACGGTATGTATTAATCTTATGTTACATCAGTTGGTTGGTGTATTCAAATTTTTGTATAAATAATTAAGATATATGAAATATTTAAAATATATATCTGGTGGTTAAATAATTAAGATATATGAAATATTACATCATCAGTTGGTCTGTGAAATTTAATTTTTCTCCAAGATAATAATTGTCATAAGATAATTAAGCTTAGCCTCGTACAGGCTCGTGAATTATTACTGGCGATGCCATTAATTTTATGCAAAAGTACTGCATTAATTATTTCCAACCAGAATATTATTATTAATACCCTACAAAAAGTGTGCTTCTCATAGACTGAAAATAAAAAATAATCTCAAATTAATCTATTTCATGTAAAATTATAAAACCTATATGCATTATATTCAATCTTCTTTTAAGTGTGATATATGCCAATAAATAAATAAATAAATAAATAAATAAATAAATAAAAATCACACACACACACACACAGACACACACCTTTATTTATTGATGTGTAAGTAAACCTAATAAATTGCTAGAAATTTTGGCAGCCTGTCAAAAAATCCCTAGCTACTGAAATTTAAGAGCCATTTAATTATGATCAGCAAATAATGATGCCAAAAATTGAGGCACATTTTAAATTCTTTCACATATTAACACCAGAAAGAAAGAAAACTTCAAAAATAGTGGCTATCTGCCAAACAAAAAAAAAAAAAAAAAATGAAGTCAAAATTCCTCCTTATCTACAATACCTTACATTTTCAACATTTTTGATGATAAGCCTTCTTCATAAAATCTCCCAGCACTGGAAAAATAAAAATATGTGGTCCTCTTCATATATACGGCTCGAGTTTATCGATTATTCGTAATCGATAATCCGAATGGTCCCTCTCCCTCACCTCAAGGCTACATCAAGGTGATGTTTACTCTCACTTATATGTAATATTATAGTAATCCAAAAATAGTTATTATGTAAAAATGATAAATTAACAAATTCTAATAGTCTTATGACAGTAACTTAATTACAAAATGTGTATATATATATATATGCATGATTAATATGTACTTATCGATTATCGACTGATCAAACTTATAATGTATCGGTCGTGATCAAGTAACGACTACGCGTGCATCTGTCAAAGCTATGGGAACAGTAACTTCCAAAGCCATGATGATGCCTTTTTTAGTTGTCTAAAAAGCATTGAAAACCAACTTTTCTTTTTGGATGTGCAGAAAAAAAAAAAAGAAAAAAAAAAAGAAAGAGAAAAATGGTCCCCTTTGATGAGAAAGCTAAGCATTCCTATCTTCTTGGCTGAGTTAGAAGGAAAGGAAAATCGTATTCGTTTATAAAAACGGAATAAATTTAGCTCTTTTCTCTCCAATCGCAAGACGCATATATATGTTTTAAGTTTTTATTTCTTGTGTTGTGCTAGAAGATCTACTCTTTGAAAACCATCGATCATATCGTGATTTTTGTCGACGCTCGAGTTTTGCAGAGCTCAAGAGAGAGAGAGAGTTGAAGCTTCACAAGTAAAAATACATAAGGTAGTTTGAGGTAGTTTGAAGCTTCACAAGTAAAAATAAATTGTTTTTTGCATGTAGTTTCTCTCTTTTGTGTGTTTGTGCTTGTGTTTACCTAAGTATATTGGAATATATTACTTAATAATACTTCTTGTTTTGCAGCAAAGATTATGGTATACATTTATATAATTTCTCCTACAATTAACTGTTTCTTTATATTTCAAAATCTGTCACATAACTGTCTATAGTATGAAATAGCACAAATTGTTTCCAATTTACTCTTTCTCAATTTCAAATATTCAATAGATTACACTAATTAATATTCCACTCATTTTTTTCTCACAACTTTACAGAAAATCTTGAGGAACTTAACACAATATGTACATGTGTGATCAACACAATACATCCACAAGATGATCCAAAAACCGACCGATCATTCGTCAAGCACCGACCCTCAAAATGGGGCCGCCAGCAAGGCGGCCTCCCCTTCGGCCACCTGGTCCCGGTTCAAGGACCCGCGAGTCGTGCGCGTGTCGAGAGCTATAGGTGGGAAGGACCGTCACAGCAAGGTCTGCACCGTGCGCGGCCTTCGCGACAGGCGGGTGAGGCTATCGGTCCCCACCGCCATCCAGCTGTACGACCTTCAAGAACGGCTCGGGCTCAACCAGCCGAGCAAGGTGGTCGATTGGCTGCTCGACGCCGCTAAGCACGAGATCGACGAGCTTCCCCCTCTCCAAATCCCGCCAGGGATGATGACGATGAATAATTATAACCCTACCGATTTCCAACAAATTCCGAACTTTCACGAGTCCAAACGCGGCCTTAAGGTCGAAGGAAAATTGAACGACGATGACAAAATCATGAGGCTCGACGATGAAAACGATAATAATAATAATACATACAATTCGATGTTTCGACTCGATGCTTCGGGTTTGACGCCGAGAGCCGGTCACTTGACCAGTCAACACGACGATAGTTGGCATAACTTTGGATTGTTGCCGTTTCACGTGCCTTCTCATCATCAATTTTTGGCGTACCATCAACCGGCCGGGACTATGAGCACGCAACCGTATTTTCCTTCGGGAGTTGGTGTTGTGAATGGCGATTTTAATGATCCAAAAGAAGTGAACTATCATCATGGTTCGAATTTGCCGACCGTTGACTCGAGCTCGACTAGTCAACCCTCCGTGAGGTTGCTTAACTTCAACATGACTGCGAATCTACTCTCTTCGCACAACGAAAATGATGGGAGCCGATGAAAGTGCACGTATGGTACGAAATACGGGCTTGCACGATTTCTTTTTCTTAGTCATCAAGATTGACATTACATAGTTGATTGGATGTGAATTGGATTCGATATTGTTAAGTACTTTGAATGATGGCTTGGAGGGAAATTGTTAAGTGGATCGTGAACCGATCAACCGGTCGATATGGATGAAGGCCTAGCAGGTAATATGAGTGGTAAGTCGAAATTTGTCATGTCGCAACGCGCAGTGAACTGATAAGATGATTTTATATATGTAATCTATTTAAATAGATTTGTTTCATTGTGGCTACATTTTGTTCCATTATTAGACCAATTAATGACTTATGTTGATTATACATTGAAAGGATTCAATATTATTACATCTACTTATATATTTGGGATATTAATTACTAGTGTTGTAAGTAGTGTAAACTAAGATTAATGTCCCAATCTTAAGAGTTTTTTATGTATAGCATAGTTATATGGGCACGTCGACACACAACATGAACACGATCGCGTGTACTTTCTTGATACTGGTTTGGTTAAATATTTCGAGTTCAAATTAAAAGTTTAAGATTCGAGTCGATTCGATTTTTCACTCCACCACTAAATCTCTTTTCAAAAGGAAAAGAATGAGAGAATGTGGTCCAAAAAAATGAAAGAAGGAAAATTGATTTAGGTGATGAATAATGATATAAAGTGATTTAGGGTTTGGTTTGTAGCATTGTGTTATTGTGTGCAAAGGACCACACGCATTGGGTAGTCCTTATCATAGCTATAGAAAGGTCCCCAGCCACCGGTTTGGTGACTTGGTCCAATATATCTCCTTAATTAGCCAACCAATGTTAGGGTTTTTGAGTGTTTTTTACATATTTTCCTATTTTTTATATATAATCCTTGAATTAGTAACGAACAAAATAAAGTAAGAACGATTTAAACATTTATTTTAAACCTTGTCAGAAAATAGTAGGTCACACGTCCTTTTAAATTTAAGGATTTCTGCTCCCAAATTTAATATAAAGCAAAGTAATTGCTGATGTACATGTGTTTGATTTCTACTTCACAAATTGGAGGGAATTCATGTCTCCAAAAAATTAACTCAAGCGTGTTGTCACACGACAAATTTGAATTTATAAGTTTTCCTTACCTAATTTTTACTAACGAGTAATAGCGGTGAATAAGGGTCGATCCCACGAGGAGTAGGAACTAAATTGTGAGATTCTCGTATTAAACGAACTGAAACTAAGAAAACAGTAACATGGGGATTAAAAGAGTAAAAGAAAAATAAAATAAAATAAAATAAAACTAATCTAATTACCTAATTCAATTAACACTAAAAAAATCACAACTCAATTGCACCACTCCCGACAACGACACCAAAACGATTACAAATCCCGACGGAATAGTTCCGTAAAATCTCCCGCTATTATCTATTGATGCATATGCAGTGGCCAGAATTAACAACAATTTGAAGCTTATACGAATAGATTTGCAATACCCTTTTATACTTTTATTACTGTCCTAAAAACCGGTCTAGACGCCGCCTCTGATTTACACAAATCAGTAGAAAAAAAATCGGCCAAGCGGCTAGGCGACGCCTAGGCGGCCCTAGGCGCTCCTAGGCGGACTTGGCGGGCTCGACGCGCAGGCGGTTAGGCGGCGCCTAGGTGGACCTAGGCGCTCCTAGGCGAGCTCGGCGGTAATTTTTCAATTTTTTTTTATTATTTTTAAATATTAATTACATTATTTTGTTTTCATGATTTCTTTAAAATATATTAATTTTATTATTTGGACTTAGGTACGTCGATTTATTATAAGTTGGGATAATTTTATTTTGTATGTAGTTAAAATAAATAAAAAAATAATGTATTTAATATTGATTTTTAGGCCTCGACTAGGCGTCGCCTCGTCCCTGCCTAAGCACTAGGCGCTGGTCGAGCGCCTAGCGGGCGTCTATCGACTTTTATATCCATGCTTTTGTAATACGGACATGATTGGCACAAAGATTTATCACTTTTTTTAGGTATCTGAGAATATAAAGGATAAGACTGAATAGCAAAATTCAAATTGTTATAGTTGTAAGAAACTATATATAGGATAATGTTCCCCTATCCACGGTGGACACATGTTAATATGCCCACCGTTTATGTGGCATGCACCAATTGGTGATGTTAATATATTTAAAAAAATATATCACCAATGTGTGCATGCCACATAAATGGAGGACATATTAACATGTGCCCATCGTGGGTAGGTGAACATTCATGCATATATATACTGAAATACTATTAGTTGGCCTAAATATTTATGAAATTTATCAAAAGAAAAAAAAAAATGTTTCTTTAGGGGAAAAAAGGAAATAAAGAGGAAAATGTGTTGAAGAAAAAATTAGAAAAGCAGATGTAAGAAAAAAGTATAATAATTCATGATTTATTTTTTAAGATCATATATTTGGCTCAATTCTTAATTGCAGGAACTTGATTTTTGGCAGAAGGCAATGCTTACAACAATCCATTACTTATCACTTGGGATAGTATTCTCAAAATATTATCAATTACTTGAGCGTGCAAATTTAGAAAAAAATGTTTATATCCATCTTTTTTTTTACAGTTAATTAATTAATTTTTTTATATTACAGTACTTGAAATTTTCCATAAAAAATTATCATTAATCTACTATTTATTACCCACATATTCACAACTATCAATTATTATTTTGTATTACAAAAAACTAAATGTTATGATTATATTGCATTACTTGAATTTAAAAAAGATAATTATTTTCCATTTGTTTCCTTAAATAACAAAAAAAATCAATTAAATAAGAGTAATATTATTTTTCTACCACGTCTTAATTAAATAATTAAATAATATTGTTTATGTTGCATCATTATGGATTAAAAATTAATAATTCATTAATCTACACTAACAATATTAATTCATAAATTTTACATTAAAAAAAATGCTAATGGGTGCAGAATATTGGCACCTGCTATTGCTGCTACAAAGCTCATCTCAATATAACCAACAAATGGAGCTCCCGGCGAGGATCGAACTCGCGACCTTTCGCTTACGAAGCGAACGCACTACCACTATGCTACGGAAGCTTGTTTTCAATTTTCTAAATATTTTACTTAAATCGACCAATAATTTCCTGCTGCCTGTCCAGAGCGTGATGTATTTGACGAGATCTAAGAAACAATGTCGTTCCTGGGAACCTATAGTAATACTAGTTTAGTACTGCAACGCCAGTGTATTAGTGTATTACACGGGTGTTCTCTAAATTTTTTTTCTTAAAATTTAAAACTAATGAAAAAAAAATAGTTGAAAATTTAAATATTTTTTATAAGAAATATATATCATTATATATTTTAGTATGACTTGGTACTTGTGCGACTTACATATGTTATATATAATAATTTTTCTAACTTATAACATATAACTAAAAAAAATAAATATATTAGTTGAGAAATAATTTTATTTTTCTTAATTAATTTTAATACATCATTTTTTATTATTATAAAGATAAATATAATTTCTTTATTTTATATATACAATATGGATATCAAATCGAAGCTCATTAAAAGATGATTATTTTAACTAGTAGATATCCTGTGCATATGCACAGATGTACATAAAATATTAGTAGTAATATCTGAGAATTTAATATTAAAATTCTCAAAATTTGATTATTAGGAAAAATAAATTAACGATTTTATTATTATGAAAAATTATTCATTATCATTAGATAATAACAGTTTGATTATTATTATTATTAAAAAATAATTGTTTATAAGCTTCTAAATTTGTTTGAATATGTTATTAAAATAATTTAATAACTGTTTTTAAAAAAATTCTTTCATGAGATACAAAAGAAAAATAAAATATTGATGTTAATATAAATAACTTGAAACAATTATTTATAATTATGTAATTTATATTTATTGTAAATTATTATTAGTTGGTATTAGCAATAACTATTATATAATATAATAGAAAAATACATGATTACACTTAATAGGATGTGTTAATGTGAGAAGTAAAAAAATATTAATGATAAATTTTGTAACTGAAAACAGATGAAAATTTTTAGAGGTGTTATTAAATAAGTAAAATTAAATGTTAAGCTAGCAATTATATATATATATATATATATATATATATTATCAAAAAACAATTATTTATAAGATTCTAAAGTTGTTTAACTATGCTATTAAAATAATTTACTAATTGTTTTTTTTTTTAAAATATGAGTTACAAAAGAAAAAAATAATATTGATGTTAAAATACATAACTTGAAACAATTGTTTATAATTATGTAATTTATATTTATTGTGAATTATTATTAGTTGGTATTAGCAATAATTATTATATAATATAATAGAAACATACATGATTACACTCATTAAGATGTATTAATGTGATAAGTAAAAAATATTAATGACAAATTTTGTAACCGAAAATGGAGGGAAAATTTTAGAGGTTTTATTTAATATTTTATTAAATGCTACATGCCAGCAATTATATATATATAGATAGATATATTGTATATGTAAAACCGATAAAAAATACAAAAGTTATCAACTTTTAAAATGCATTTACAATTCAATAATTATAATAGGAAATGATATTAAAATACAATTAATACATCTAAAATGATCATAAATAATTCAATAAATTTATGCTAATTCGAACCTAATTTATTTTTGGATTGAAATTAAATTAAAATCTGTCCAAGCCAAATAATAAAGCATGAAATTTTGACACCTAAGATCTCGAAGCATGCGAGCCTTCTACTTAGGCTCGACACATTCGAAAATTATATATAGGGGATATTAATCTATTAATATATAATACAATTAAGAAAAAATAAGAAAAAAAATTCGAAAGTAGAAAGTCTTTTTCCGTTTTTTTTTTTTGTTTTCTTACCATTTTTGGCATTTTTTTATATTTTATTTTTTTTTTTGTTTGAATTCCCGCTTGGGCCAATTAAATTGTGCGGATTAACTTTTTCTATTCTTTTGAATTTTGATGTGAATCAATCCTATTTTAGTTCTTTTTTTGTTAACCAAAATTAGTTCAAATCCAACCAAATAGGCAATGACCAATCAAATCCAATTTTAGGAAAGTCGTGTTCTTACACGATCTGGAGATACAAGATCTCCATTGGAACTCAATTATGAAGATCTTCAAATCGCATACACGAATTCTACATCAATGAAACTTATTATATATGAAGGATTTCGTCCAAATCAGAAATGAATCAATTGAGAAAAAAATTGACTTCTAAAAGAAAAAAAGAGAACCCTGTGAAGACTTCTTACCTTAAGGAGATTGTATATAAGCTTATCCGAACAGTCAATTGAAGAGACTTGCTGCAATAATTGAGTTAATCATTCATCAGATTTTTTTTTTTTTTTTTTTTTTTTGGTACAGGGACCTTCCGGTTTCCGAATCCACAGGGGAACCGACTAATCCGGAATCGAGCCGGGTAGGACCACAAGGGCGGCAAAGCTCTCCCTCAAGAGTTTTAACACTGCTGCATTCCCAGGGCTCGAACTCGAGACCACTGGTTAAGCTGGAAGAGACCCAAGCCATCTCATCCAAGCGCTCTTGGGTAATCATTCATCAGATTCAATTGCGTGTTTGAGAGTTTTTTATTCTCTTTATTTTGTTCGTCACAACACTTCAGTGTTCTTACATTGTTGACGAACTGAGTTTGTGTAGTTTCTTTTTCTTTTTAAAAACATTTTGAATGCTTATGGATTAAGTATGTAGCTGGGAGGGATTCTTAACTATAGTAAAGTCCACGAGACGTGGCTAGAGAAGTAATTGATATGATCTGGTATAGTGTTGGCTAGACTAGCAGGGAGTCCGAGTTGAGCAAGTCCAAACTGTACTTTGTGCGCACAAACCGATTCATCAATGAAAGAGTTTTGAGTTATAGTAGGACGCTCCCCGAAGAAATGTTTGTTTTCATATTCTTGCTTCCGCAATTTATTTTTATGTGTTGTAACACAATTTAGTAATATAGAATTTCGTTGTTCTAACATAATCTGCATACTTTATACTCCCCGCGCCTTCGTTAAATTTATATTTTGTCCGCATTAAATATATATTTTTCGAAATTTCGAAATTAGGATATGATTTATTCTGTTTTGCATTAAAAATATAACTTTTTACACGAAATGTTCAAAAACATTTTATAAATAGACGCACCCAATTTGCATTTGAAATATTGAATGCCCCTTCCCTGGAGACCAACAAAGTGATGTCATCAAGGCCCCAGCTCTACCATAGACTAACATAGTGTTTGGTTCAAGGGATTTGGAGGGGAGGGGAAGGAAGGGGAGGGGATTTTTTAATTTTCCTTTGTTTGGTTTGTAATTTACGAGGGAGGGGAAATTTTAAGTTAAAATCCCTCCCCTTCCCCAAATTTGCTCCCCTCCAAAAGTGGGGGAATTTGGAGGGGAGGGAAAATTTTAAGTTGTAAAATTACTTTTTTGTCCTTCATATGTAAAATATTTTAATTTTTACTTACATCATTAAGGGTATAACTGTCATTTCAACACTATTTTCTTTCCCCTCCATTTTCTTAACCAAACAAGGTTAACTATTTTCCTCCATTCCCCTCCTACAAAATCCCTCCAAACAAGGTAAAATCATTTTACATCACCTCCTCTCCCCTCCCCTCCCTTCCACTAAAATCCCTCCCATCCCCTCCCCTCATTTGAACCAAACATAGCCTAAGGCCTAAGTGAAAATGTCAGTTGAAAATCCCTTTTCACGCTCGTCAGTATTTTTGCTCTTCACTTTTCCGCCAAAAAAAAATTATAATATTTTTGAATTGATCTATAATTGTTCGATTTTGTAAGCGTTTTGATGTATACTCGAGACCAGACAGTACCAGAACTCCAGAGGTTTCATGGCGGTTTCATATTACATGCGAACGACGGTTGTGTGTATGTATGTATGTAGTCTTAAATTGAATATGTGAAATCAATTTGTTGCCATGGATTTTGCTTAAACTCATATGGATTCTAGCATCTGTTTCGATTTCGATTTCGATATCGATTCCTGCATTTTTTGTGGTGATCAATGACATTAGCCTAGCCTTGATAGTTTGAATTGAATACTGCATTTTTTGAACCTCAAATTAGTATTTATCTTTGACGTGGTTGATAATTTAGAGCTGCATTGAGATTGTAATTATTTTTTCTTAGTTGCATTCCAAGTAGGAATTTGCTGCAAGGATGATCATCATGGCTTAAGATGAATCATGATCAATTAAGCCAAATTATTGTTAGGGGTATATTTAGTAGACAAAGTTAATAATTGAAAAGCTAGGGGATAGTTGAAAAGTTAGCTGATTGGTGTTTAACTAAAGGTGTTCGACAAAATTGACTGTTAGTTGAAAGGTTAGTTGATTGTTATTTAACTAAAGGTGTTCGACAAAACTTACCGCACTCTTACTGGGTCAGCTGAAAAATATCAAATTATACAAAAATAAATCCTTGGAGTAATAATATTTATGTTGGTATTTTTTTCAGTATTTTATAATCATATTTTTAATGGTTAAATAAGCTTCATGTCTAGTGAATACTAATAAAAATTGATAATAAACATTATATGCGAAGTATATATTTTCTTACAGTGTAAAATACCGTAAATTAACACTGTAAAATACCTTAAGAGTGTAATTTATAAAGAAAATATTGCAATAGATAAATGAAGGAGAAGAAGGCAAGAACAGCCATAGGAGGAATAATAGCAAAGAGCTCCTAGAGCTTAGTTGAAGCTCAATTCATCGAAGGTAAGCCCTGGCTTATCAAAGTCCTTCCAACCAAACGGAGTGTAGTTGATTTTAGAGAGCTTATGAGCTTGTGATTTTTTGTGTGATGAACTGTCATAGATTGCTGGAAGCCAATGATGCATGGGAATAGCAACAACGAAGAACATGGTGAGACATCAAGATTGAGCATAAGAGAAGAGAAAATGAACTCATGTACCAGCAATATCTTGAAAGCCCTTGACAACATATCCTTATACGTAATGGTCTTTTCGTGGCACCATCTTGATATTTGTGCATGACCTTTTGCAAATTGTAATGGTCTTTTCGTGGAAATTAAGGATTATGCACGCCAACTCGTGTGTGGCCAATATTTCTCATCTTAAAGATATGACAATTCTTGAGCCTACTTCCTCCTATCTTCGTATCCCTCAGAAAATAGTTGAGGCTTTTCTGGAAAACGCTGAATGGTGATTATGTGAGATGTCCAAGAACACCAAAGTTTTTCATGTTTTCCATTTTGACTTTTATCCTTAACCAGTTCATCAGTGGTAGTGTCTGAATGGCACTCTTGGTACATACAGTCGATTTCAACTTGTGCATCACCGTTGGCTAAAGGGCTAGCTCTATGTCAAACACTATTTGTTGGTTAAGTGCATAGATCTCTGTCAAAAATTCGTTATACACAAATATCTATTTTTGTTGTACCCCTAGTTATAAAATAACTGAACTTTTCGTCTTGAAATAAATGCAAATAGGATAGAAAATGGAGGAGACAAAAATATATCTTATTTATTCCATTGAAAAAGCAAAAACATAGTTGAAAATTTTAACGAACCATAGTCCCATTAAATTTAGTCTCTGGACCGAAACATGGTTCTGTCAATCATGGTCCGATAAATTAAGCCATTCATCTATATTCACTGACGTTGTGTCCATTTCTTGGTCTGTTGTGTTTCCCCTGAAGTTGTTTGTACACACAGAAGGATTTGATGTGGACCAGCTTAAGTTAGTCGGTATATCTTGGGGCAAAGAATTCATTGGCCACGTAGGCTGTACCAAACTATTGTCATATAACTGAGGATGAGGCACACTGTTGGCTTGATTATAGTTTTGGTGGAACCCCAAACACCCGGGGACTCCCTGATAAAAAGGTTCTTGTGATGCCATGGGCTGAATATTCCATTCCTGCGGGATTCCCTTTTTGCCATCAATATTAATAAACTCATTTTCAGCATTGATTTGTGCATCTGGATGGATCAGAGATTGTACAGCATCCAAACAAGAAATCTCACCATTGAAATAATATGAGCTCTGTGTTGAAACTGGTGCGAGCGAGTTTGTGGGCTGTTGAATCATGGCTGAATGAAAATTTTGGGCAACCATTGGAAGCAAGAATTGTGTATTTTGTAGGTGTTCTTGCCCAAATGGTAATGGTGGCTGTTGACATCTTGAATTGACAAATCCGGAAGATAAAGCCTTTGGTTGCTTGGCAATCCTAGGTTTACCCCCGACGGGGATATCCCGTAAGTTTCCGCCTACAGTCCATTGTCGCTTGCAAGTCCTGCAAGAGTACCGGGGTTGTGTGGGGCTGTGATTGTTGAAATATCTAAATTTTGTATCGAATGAGT
>CACSLK010027752.1:14035639-14056499 GCA_902706635.1 Striga hermonthica | reverse complement strand
CTGTTGCACGCCCAACGAGGAAGATGTTGTCAAGGCCGCCATATGATCAGTCGCGAAATTGACTTCCCTATGCATGTGTTGGTCAGTCCCGGACTTCCAATCTCATATGTCTCTAAGTGAGATGTTTGTGGCTAAGCAAGAGAGCTGACGTATGTAGATACTATATTCAATTATCTGCCTTTCCTTCTCCCCTTAACCGTTGGATTCGAACCCTAACTCTTTCGCGACTTCCCTATGCCTGTGTTGGATCCTAATGCTTCACTCCCTTTCAATCAAGCAGCGAACGGCCCGGAATAGCGCATCATGAGCTCCAAATTTATCCACGGGTCCAAGGATCAGCTCGTCATACATTGACTATCGACCTCTACTATAACCTGACGAAAGCCTACCAAGCTAGTTGTACGCCCTGAAGAAGACTCCAAAGCTCGACACCCGTGATCGTGCTAATCCCAATATTCATGATGAAGCCCTTGATCCATCTATCGAACTCATCTCGAAACAAGCCTGAGGCACTACTTAAGCCCATGGTGCTATTAAAAGCACCGTCTGTATTGACTTTGACCCAACCCGACTCATGTGGGGTCCAATATATCATACGTACAACATGCACATCAGCTGTATAACTATGATAAATTGGCTCCTTAGCATTACTGCTTTCTATACAATAATGCTAAGGAGCCAACTGTTGGCTCCGTTACGGAGCCAACAACAAATGGGACAGCTCCATGTGAGATTGTCTCATATGGCTCCAATGTGGGACAGCTCCACATAGAACTGTCCCAGTGGTTGTTGGCTCCTTAGCATTACTGTCTTTCTATATTATAATTATGATTCTTAAATTCATTCCCATTTTCATTATTCTCTAGTATTACTACTATAATCATCTTCAAATTCATTTAAATTTTCATTAGAGCAACTGTTAGCCATTTTATTGGAGGATAGCTCTCAAAATACCAAACTCCCATAGTAATTGAGGAAAAAAATATTCAAAATTATATTATCAACCACTCACTAAATTTGACTACTAAATTACTTTTGATAAGAAAGAACGATGGGCTCCTGATCAGAGTCCGGCTCGGCTCGATGATGCTCGAGCTCAGCTTAAACGAATTGAGCTTAATCTCAGACTTATTTAGTTGAGGAGACGAGACAAACTTGGTCCGACCCGATAGCTCGTTTAGTTAACACGACGAGACGGGCCCGGTTAATTAATATTGATAAGCGGACATAGCTCGAGATCGAGTATCAAAATTTCGAGTTTTTTTCGACTCGATTCGTTTATAACTCTAACTTCAATTGCTTAAGTGTAGATTTGGTAAAAGTTCTAAATGAAATTATTTCTTGATGCATAAAGCAAATACATATATGTATAAAGAACAAAATATATATTGTTGTATATAAGTAATTGTTTCATTAATTGCTGCCAAACCCCATCTGGCCTAACTCCATAGCCAAAAAGCTGCCCATTTTTATTCCTAATGAACATGAAAGAATAATAATGATGTACACTTGAACCAAATTTTATTAAAAATGACATCTGTTTATACCTAATTACAAGTCAAATAAAAAGAAAAAAAAATAAAAGGAATAAAATAAAAGTAATTATAGGACCACCTCATTAGAAAAAAGAAACTTTATAAGTACGATTTTATATATATTATTATATTATACTGCAGCACACGCGTGCCTTAATAAAAAATACAAGTTTGGGAATAAAATGATCTAATTAATTAACTAAAAGATGTGTTTGGAATATTTCTACTTAACGTCATCTACTTTATATTATATTATTTTAGTGACATAAAAAAATTGAAATGAAAATGATGAATATTTGAATAAAAAAATATTTGAAAGAAAAACCAAATATAATAATTATGATGTATATACATATAATAAATACTTGAATCGTATACGCTACGCCAAAAATTGTGTACTATCAAATTGAGACAAATTATTTTTCAAACCCGAGTCGTGTTGATACGATGACGTCGAATATTGACATTCACCCAACTCGAGTATTATAATTAAAAAGAAAAAAAAAAAGGTATTTATTGTATGAAAAATTAAATTAATGAAATTATAGAACAACCAATTAAATTGCACGAAAGTCACAAAACAGTTAGAAAGTCACATGAATTGCATGAATAATGCTCAAATGCAAGGACTGAAAAAAAAGGAAGAAAAAGTACAGGGGCATTTATGAAACACCTCATAGTTTTTGAGGGGTTAAACCAAAGTACTCAACAGCTAGACCTGATGCCTTTAAAGGGACCAAATAATAAACCAGCTACCAAACTTATACTAG
Source organism: Striga hermonthica (assembly GCA_902706635.1). NCBI lineage: Eukaryota > Viridiplantae > Streptophyta > Magnoliopsida > Lamiales > Orobanchaceae > Striga > Striga hermonthica. Next base: position 14,054,194 of record CACSLK010027752.1, on the reverse strand, counting down.
AATTTAATAAAGAATCTTATATTAGGTATTATTTTACTACTACTTTTTGTTACCCTTATTTTCTTTGTCAAATTTGTGTGAATAATTCGAACCGACATCGTATTTTCGTGTTATCCATATTATCTGATAAAAAATATAATACAATATATTTTTATTTTGTATTTTGTTTACTTTTTGTTTCTGGTGAGATCGTGTTGAGTGGTATTTTTCAATCATGTTAAATCGTGTTGAGTGTTTTGTATTATCAGTTATCTGTTTCTTATATGGTATCAGAGCGAATTCTATGTGGGATCGTGCGATGACGTACCCGTTTATTCGGCACGTTTCCAATAAGGCTTAGGCACTCGACTTCGTATTATGAGCTTGAGCTTTCTTATAAAGAATGACTCACAAGTGAAGAAGACATATTAGAATATTCACTTGTGAGTTTTCCACATCGTTTATATAGGGAAAACAGACCCAATTTATATGTCTAATGAGCTATACTTTCTTCCACCAATTAGTTGTGGGATGAAACCTCACTGGAGCTTTATTTGGGTTTTCACTGTCTTGGTGCGTTTTATCTGCGTGGAACCCTACTCGTTTTTTTTCCCCATTTCTTACATGTATGATTGAGTCATTGACACACTAAATAATATTTTTGTGCATGTATTTGGAATACCTTGTTTAATTAATTTGTCAATCCCTAGGGTAACTAACTATATGGGCCGGCCGGGTCTCCTCCATATTTATGTCATGTTCAATTCCTAATTTTAAATTTGTTTCAACTGTGACCGAGATCAGGCAAAATCAATGAATTATTTATATTAATAAAAAATGGCCATCCCCTCACAACTCATCAAAATGTAAATAATCTAAGCAAGGAAATGTATAGGAACTTTCCTTATCTTTTGTTATAATAAAAAGATAAATACTACTTACTTAGGTCAATGCCCTTATTTTCTGGCATAAGAAGATGATCATATAATGCAAATTTTAATTAAATTTGAGCTTATTCTCATATTTTTCGATCAAATAAGAAGATAAGACAAAATATGATCATAATAAAATACCAATAAAAACATGACATTATTGACCTTATTTTCTGGCATAGAAGATGATCATATAATGCAAATTTTAATTAAATTTGAGCTTACTGTCATATTTTTCGATCAAATAAGAAGATAAGATAAAATATGATCATAAAATACCAATAAAAACATGACATTACCAGTTGCCCAACAATATTACTTAATTATTCAACTATTTGGATAATCAGAAATGCTATGGCGCAATCAGATGGTTCCTTTATGGAGTCATTTATAACTTTATGTATTGACACGTGTTCAATGTGTATTTATTGCATGACATGTGTCAATACACTATCTGTAGATAACTATGGATGATTTCATAAGCCGAACTATCCGATGGCTCCACAGCAAAACCGTTTGGATAATACAAGAAACAACCAAACTTACTTTTTTAATGATTTTGACTTGTGAGATAATTTTAAAAATATGATGATCATATAATCATATTATACCGTGTACGCACCAATTTTTTCAGTTTTGTTTTGGTAAATTGAAACAATCAAAACACCGGCTATATGCCTGCATATACATTTCGAGATAAATATATTTAAACCTTAATAATCAAAATTTTAAGTAGAATATTTGTTAAATATATATATTTAAAAATTAAAACACTAAAACTCACGTACATGTTTTATGGTTAGACAACATATTTTTTAGTACGTGTATACTTTCAAACGTACATATTACTAGTATTCGACTTTATGTATTTGAACAGATGTAAATAAAGTTTTATAACTTATTTGTATGCACATAATATCAAAATTATAAGTTATAATGTTATTATATTTTAAATATAGAGTATTATAAGTTATATTTATGATTATAATATTAAAACTATAAGTTAGATAAAGATATTATGTTTTTCAATTCGATAATTGATTAAAATGAATAGTACATAACGATTTAATTTCATATGATTCACTATATTGATTTGAATAACTATATTGATTGTATAAAATATAATAAATAATGTAATATTTATAATTTTGAGTGATCAAGAACGATTAATTAGCTAACAGTATTACATTTAGTTAAACTTGAGTATGAATTAGTTTAAACACACTCGTAGACTTGATTTTTTAAGCTATTTTATAATATAAACTAGTACACATCCCATGCGATGCACGGACAGACTTGTTACTTAAACCTTTTTAAAACTTTATCTTAAACATAATTATTTATATTTGACATCTAATTATTTCAAGAAAAGAAATACAATATGAAATATTATTTGTTATTTATTTGAATATAGTGAATTTATGAACCAAACAAATTACACCCAACACGTGATATATTACAAAATTAATTATATGAATCCTTATAGTTATACAAAAATAATATATATATCTATAATAATATAAGACACTTAAGATTCGCATTAAAATTTATAATTTGGATTTGAGATGAAAAATGGATGTGTACAAAAACGACAAAAAAATAGGTACTGATCCACATAATATGAGATTCTTTATAAATTTTAAAAGATTTGTGGTTAGATAAATGTGTACAACTAAATCATCTATTAAGTTGAACACGAAATATAAAAGTTAATTTTCAAAATTAACATTCTTTATTAAATAAATACGAATTTTAGTTGTGACCATAAAATATGAGATTTGTAGATATATAAATATAGATAAAAAAAAAATATTTAACAGTTAAAAGTTAGCATGACTTATTAGAAATATTTTAAACGTTTTATTCGTTAAATGATTGACCAGATTTTTGTAACCAAATTTACATATTTGACTGAAAAAAATGTAAGGAAATGATTAATCATATTTTTTGGAAGCAAAATTTTAAGATTCTTTCTCATCAATGGTCGATTTAGCTGTAGCATTTAAGGAAATTATTGCCCATATAAGTTTACACAATCTATATCTATATCTATATATATATAAAAAGATTTACCATTTTTTAAAAATAGCAGGTCAAATTTTGATCAAAATCATTTTGCATTAATTACATTCAATTCTTAGTAACTTTTATTTTTATTTTTTTTTTTTTTAATAAAAAAAGTAGCATTAAATGATACCCATTAATTAAGGGTTTTGTTATTTTGGTTTTCAACAAAACAATGAATGTTGCCTATTATTTGGGGATGATGTTGTTTTATTTTTAAAAATCATGTTTAATAAAGGAAATAACTATATATTACCCTAAATTGCAGGATAATTAAATTATCTTGCTTCGCGTCTTACTTGCTTAATAAATTAATTAGTGCTGATTTAATATTCAACTGGTCAAACTTTTTTTTTCCAAATTAAAAATAAATATGTATAACCGATTAAAAAAAAAATTAAATATGTATAGATAATATATTAATTACTTTACAAGCTAGCCCTAATATACAAGTGAAAAATATATGATAACCCTATTGATTTTTAGACTTAAACGAAATAACATTATTTTATTTAAATGTGAATTCAAATCTTCATTAGTCGTTATTTTCCAAACAAAAATAAAAAAATACTAAAAATATTAAGCAAAACTTTAAATATTATTTCAAGCATATTATAGATAATAATAATAATAATAATAATAATAATAATAATAATAATAATAATAATAATAAAATCTTTAGCCCACGATCTTAAAACCCCCTCAACCCCACTCCCCCCGGAAGCCTTTTTCCTTTTAGTCGTCATCTTCATACTAAAGTTACCAATATCGTTTTCCCCTTTTCTTCTTCTTCTTCTTCTGTAAAACTGTGTATCCAGCTAATAGATACACGCGCATATACGTTTCATCGCATATCGGAAACACGACAAAGAGTATACGCACGCCTTGAATTTCGTGCCATGGCCGTGTAAGGACCGGCGATTCGAGCGCCGCCGATCAAGGTATGGGCCTGTGTTTCTCGCGCGGCGATGCGACGCCACCGAAGAGGAGGAAGTCCAAGCGAATCACGAATCAGTCGGCGGACGGCAGCTTGGGGAGCAGCCGGTGGGCGAGGAGTCGGTCGTCGAGGAAGGAGGAGAACCTGATCCACGAGCGGGCCCTGGCGGCGGCGATTCTCTTCCAGCAGCAGATGCAGGGCGGGGGAGGGGTGGCGGCGCCGTTTGATAGGTCGACCTCGTTGAGGTATCCGAACGGGAACTCGAGGAGGAGCCACGGGTTGCCTCGGAGCTCGAGCACTAGGGCGCGGTCGCTTACTGATCCTCTGCTTCAGCCTCACCAGCTTGTTAGTCAGGTATTGTTATGGGAAATTTCACCTGTTTGTGGCGTTTTTGGTTCATATTCGTTGTGTTTTAGTGGGTTTGGTTCGTTTGTTTTGTTAATATTTTTGAAATTGTGATTAGTTTGCTGGTAATTGATCTTTTTCACGATGATTGAGTTTATCTGTAATGTTGAAACGTCCATGATCGAGTTTGTCTGTAAAGTTGAGAAAATGTCAGGTCGAAAATGTCAGGTCGGTGGAAGGCTGGAAATACGGGTGATTGGAGTAGTGGAGGGAAGTTTGGTTATGGGAAATTTCACCTGTTTGTGGCGTTTTTGGTTCATATTCGTTGTGTTTTAGTGGGTTTGGTTCGTTTGTTTTGTTAATATTTTTTGAAATTGTGATTAGTTTGCTGGTAATTGATCTTTTTCACGATGATTGAGTTTATCTGTAATGTTGAAACGTAGATGATCGAGTTTGTCTGTAAAGTTGAGAAAATGTCAGGTCGGTGGAAGGCTGGAAATACTGGTGATTGGAGTAGTGGAGGGAAGTTTGGTTGAAGCTTGGTGTTGGTTTGTTTATGGATATTTGAATTTATATGTTAAAAATAAAAGATCATTTGATTATTAGTTGAATTGGGTGAATGATAAAATTGAATAATTATAAACCTGCATTGAGTTCTTATTCTTAATATTAAAATTTAGAGAATCAACTGAACCGAAGCTCTGAACTAGCAATGGTAATTTTGCATTCCGCCATTCACCACGGTTTTCTGAAGTCTTCAGAAACAAATAGAAGTAAACGACATGTTCACTTCTATTTGTTAGTAATGTTTTTATTTTTGGGTATATCATTCGACTCTGTTATTTTAATCGACTTGTTCAGTTTGGTGTTTGTTTGAGTAATTTTTCATTTTCTTGGTCCTGCTCTATGATTAAAACGGATGGTTGATGCTAGACGATATCTCACATCTATGATTGAGAAGTTGTTTGCTCTTTTCTGTTAAATATAATTGAAAATTCATGCTGTTTATTTAACAACTTATCATTCTGGACTTGTATTTGTTTTATTTTATTTATATTTATTTATTTTTTTTAACTTTTGGATTATCATTTATTTATTTTCATAATCAGGATTCTACCAAACTTGAGAATCTAGAGACCAACCATTTTGTACTTGTTCATGGTGGTGGATTTGGTGCCTGGTGCTGGTATAAAACTATTGCATTGTTGGAAGAAGTTGGATACAAAGTTACAGCTGTGGATTTGACTGGTTCAGGAATTCATTCTTGCGACTCAAACAGTATTGCAAGTCTTTCGCAGTATGCGAAGCCACTGACTGATTTTATGGAAAGCCTTACCAACGAGAAGGTTATATTTCCAGTTATTTCAATTTAGAACATTTTTTTTATTCTCTTCGCATTATTCTTTTTCGGTGTTGTGCATTTATATATATGTGTGAATGTGTCACTCAAATTTGGTATTATATTTATACATGTTACTTTTGAGGTCCTTGATGTAAATCATTAAATTCTATACTATCTTATCTTCAAATATTATTGTGGTGGATAGCTGTTGCATTTCACTCACTCAATAAATTTTCATCCTGAAAGGGAATTCATCAATTTAATTTTCCCCTTTACGGTTAATTCATTTACTTGCACCTTTACATTTAATTCATTTACTTGTGAATTCTTGGTCTGTAGTATATAAGAACTATTAAGTTATTAGCCTATTACAATAGTGCATTCAATTAGGAGCAAAATATAAGTTTTTTCCTCACTTTTCATCTCTTACATGCAGGTAATTTTAGTGGGGCATGATTTTGGTGGAGCGTGCATATCGTATGCTATGGAGATGTTTCCTTCTAAGGTTTCAAAAGCTGTTTTTCTTTCTGCGGCTATGTTGACGAGTGGACAGAGTACTCTTGACATTTTCTCCGAAAAAGTTAGTTTTCTAACCAAAACATATTAATACCCAATGGAATTTCTATACGAAGAGAAGTAAATTTATTTAGCAAGATAAACGTTTATGTTCTTCACTAATGATGCAGACTCCACATAAGCCTTTTAATCATATTTTATGCGTGATGATCTCTTTGCCAACACATCCTATGTTTTGAACTTTGAATTATGATTTAATTTTTTTTTTTTCTATGTTTAGTTTCTCTGAGTCAGTTATTAACTTCGGTTAAGGAAGCATTTTTTGCCGTTTTTTTTATCTATATTGTTGTAATGGTATTTTGATCCATTCAGGTTAACCCTTATGCTGCCACCTAAGCACGAAATCTGAACATGCAATCTCATATGTTTTGATTGGTTCATCGACAATCCAATAATTTTTCGAATTGTTAGGTTATCATATGACTTAATATAACTTCTGGTATGTCCAATATTCCAGGTGGAATCAAATAATCTAATGCAACGTGCACAGATTTTTCTTTACGCCAATGGGAACAATCAGTCACCAACTGCTATTGATTACGACAAATCTCTCTTGAGGGATCTGCTATTCAACCAAAGCCCGGCCAAGGTATGGCTTTGTACAAACAGCCCGAATAAAAATGGCCTCACTAATATATATACAAGCAGAAAATGAATCACAATGTCTACGATTTTCTTTTTTCTTAATTGACACTGAATGTAATTTTTTCAGTTGGTTCGAATTCTTAAATTCAAATTCCTTTTCTCAGGACATTGCATTAGCATCTGTCTCGATGAGGCCGATCCCATTTTCTCCAGTTTTAGAGAAGCTCTCTTTATCCGACACGAAACACGGTTCCGTGAGAAGGTTTTATATAGAAACGCTAGAAGACAATGCTATACCGCTTGCTGTACAGGAAGGCATGGTCAACAAAAGTCCACCCGAGGGGGTATTCCATCTCAAAGGTGCTGATCATGCGCCGTTTTTCTCGAAGCCTCAAGCCCTGCATAGACTCTTGGTGGAAATATCAAGGATCCCTTGAATCTTTCTATAAGTTGTGAACTCATTTATTCGCAAAGAAAGTGCTAACATCGTTCGAACATTATCGTAGATGTTTTTCGGCATCTTGAGATTAACTTGCTTCAGAGTACTTGTTCAAGTTGCATAGATAAGATTTATCACTTTTTTTCTTTTTTTCTTTCTTTCTTCCTTTCTATCAGGCTGTACGATTAATAGGTGTGGCTAATCAGTTATATCTGGAAATAAACGGCGTGTATAAATGTATGTTTACGCAAATTATACTTCTCTATCAGCTTCTTCTTATTGTATATTTTTGTTGAGAATTAATTGGGGTTTTTATTTTTATATATGTTTAATATTCCAGTGTTTTAACTTAAGTGGCTGCATAAAAAGAACTTGAATATAAAATAAGTTAGGGAGATGCTATAGTTCCGTTACGGAATCATGCATAATTCTGACGAAATGGTTTCGTAACGGGATAGTAACATTTCCAAAGAACAACTAACATCGCAGCCGTAGGCCCATACATTCAATTATTTTTGCCACTTGACGCGTTTCTTATTAGGAACTTCACAGGAAACACAATGGCAACTTCTACAAAAAAAACAACGTCCACATAATATTCAAAGTTCACTATGAAAATCAACTAAAATCGTTGACTACAAAAGTCAACACAAAAGAATACTGATAGATAATTCATTCATTCACAAGTTAACACCATTCCTCCTCAGCTCCCAAACACAACACAGAAACAGATTTATGAATATTCACTCATTCTTAATCCCTTCAATAATTTTCCATCTCCTCATAACATCCACTTACAGCAGTCATAATGTAGACCTTTCCACAGACGACGTATCGATTAACTGCGGCTCGACCGGCATTTTCCCGGCGCCCAACGGCCGGGAATGGATTGGGGACATCGCCAACCCGAAATCCGCTTCGTTTATGCAGATAAAAGGCCACTCGACAACCTCAGCGGCTACCGCAAAGTCGATATCCGGAGATTGGGTCCCTTACAGGTCGTCAAGAATTTCCCGTTCGCGATTCGTGTACTCGTTTCACGTGGGGCCGGGCCCGAAAGTCCTCCGCTTTCACTTCTACCCGGCCCAATACAAAGGCTTCAAAGGACTCGAGGACTTGTTCACGGTCCAAGCCGGCCCATTTACCTTGCTCGGCAACTTCAGTGCCTCGCTCGCCGCACGTGCCCTCGGAGTGAAATCTTTCGCGAAAGAATTCTGTTTGTTCATACACAAAAACGAGCAGTTTAACGTAAGCTTTACTCCAGAAAGTGCTCGGTCACCGGACTCATATGCGTTTGTGAACGGGATCGAGATTATATCCGTGCCGGAAAATGTATCCTATTTTCACAATGGAGACGTCGGAGTTCAAGCAGTCGGTCGAAAGTCCCTTGTCCACATAGACCGCCACACGACACTCGAGTTAGTCCACCGGCTAAATATTATCAAAGAAAGTTCCGTGCCGGCCGGTGGAGATCTTGACGACACGTTTCCAATGTGGGATTTGCGACGAGCCGAAAAGGTGAAAAACCGAACGTGGAAAGTACCGGTCGATGTGGGATTCAGGTACATGATCAGACTTCATATCTCACAAATGGGACTCAAGATTATTGCAAGGACAAGTGATTATAAAGTCCTCATCAACGAAGCAATTGCTCTCACGAATATCGACTTAGAAAACGAACCTAGAAACGACTGGAAAAGGTATTATTACAAGGACTACCTAGTGACAATGAGGGGGCATAAAGAAGAAGGAAAACGTCGTATCTCGATTTCTCTGCATTCCCTAGACGAGCTCACGGTCGGGCTTCAACTTCTATCTGGGTTCGAAATATTCAAACTTACGAACCCAGACAATAGTCTCGCAAGCCCAAATCCCTTTCCTCCACCAACTCAAAATCCATCGTCCAAAACCACCCGCATTTTCTCCTCGACCTTCCGCAGCAGGAACGCATTTTCGTTTGCGGCCTTACTCGTAATTTCCATAGCGAACATCATCGCGTACAAACTACGTGAGAACTTGGAAGCTTATAACTTAGCTCGGGAGTCGGACAACAACAACAACAAGCCTTCAGCCAAAGCCGAACGGCTCTGCCGCTGTTTTTCGCTCGTCGAGATGCAATTCGCCACGCAGGACTTCAACAGCGGGCTCATAATCGGGAGGGGCGGATTCGGAAAAGTCTACAAGGGCATCATCATCATCGATAGAGGATGCCGAAAGTCGGTCGCCATCAAGAGGCTAAAACCAAACTCCAGCCAGGGGGCCCACGAGTTCCTGATGGAAATTGAGACGCTGTCCGAGCTTCGTCACGCGAATCTAGTTTCTCTAATCGGCTACTGCAACGAACACAGGGAGATGATTCTCGTGTACGATTATATGCCTGGTGGCACGCTAGCCGACCGTCTCTACAGGCTTCGGAGGATGAGTGGCAGCTGTCCACCTCTGAGCTGGAAGCAACGTCTCGAAATCTGCATCGGGGCAGGGCGCGGGCTCGACTATCTCCACACGGGCCACGGAATCATACACAGAGACGTGAAGAGTACTAACATCCTGCTCGACGAGAACTTGGTAGCTAAAGTTTCAGATTTCGGCCTGGCCAAACAGGAAGACATGAGCAAGCTGCAGAGCCACGTCAGCACACGGGTCAAGGGCACAAATGGGTACATGGACCCGCATTACCTCCACACACGTAAGCTGACTAGGAAAACCGACACGTACGCTTTCGGCGTGGTGCTTTTCGAATTGCTGACCGGGCGGCCTGCGGTGGATCTAAGCCTCGCGGAGGAAGAACACATTTTGACCATCTGGGCACGTGACAGAATAAACAAGGGAGAGGTGGAGCAGATTGTGGATTCGAGTCTAGAGGAGGAGATTTTGCCGGCAAGTCTGAAGACATTCGTGGGGATTTCTGAGAGGTGCTTGCGAGAGGACCCAAAGAGCCGGCCCACGATGTCTCAGGTCGTGCAGCAGCTTGAGCTAGCGCTCGAGCAGCAAGACAGTGGGCCCGAGTGCTTGGAGTCAAATGAGGTAACGAGTGTTGGTGAAGAAAGGAACTCGGCTAGCAATGGGCAATCACCAATGGCTGATCGACACATGGCGGATTTGGAACCTTCACGTGAAGAACAAACGAGAAGACAAGCGGTTACTACTACTGTGGTTCCACCTGCAAGAAGAGACGAGAGGAAACGCAAGCCGTTACGACTTTGGCCGTGGGATGCGTTTTGGAACAGAGTTAAACAGCCCAAGAAAACCAGTCCGTTATCGGGTATGGACGAAATAAAAGTCGACAAATTCATGAGAAATATTAACATATTTCCAATAACATATTTATGAAAAAATGCAGATATCGGGGATGAAGCGAACATAAGAGCGACCAAATACGACTGGGGTATGATTGCAGCTGCCACCGATCAGTTCTCTAGTAATCGCAAAATCGGACAAGGTGGATTTGGCTCTGTATATAAGGTGACTTTCTATACCGCTACGGTGATACCTCGTACTCTTTTTCCTTTGTGTGTACAAATGTACAATGCATTATGTTAATAAAATTTGTAACTGAAATGAAAAACCTATCATCCTGTAAAGGGAGTGTTGCCCACAGGACAGTTAGTTGCAGTCAAAAGGCTTAAAAATGATTCTACACAAGGCCTCATTGAATTCACGAAAGAGATTCATTACCTTCCGGATCTTCAGCATAGAAACATCATCAAGCTACTCGGCTATTGCAATCACCGAGAAGAAAAGCTGCTCGTGTATGAGTTCATGGAGAATGGAAGCGTGGATACTTACATAGGAGGTCAGAGGATTTCTGAATTGTTCTACTTATTTCATAATGCAACATTTTTTATTTGACACAAGCTTCGTCTAACTCAGATGAAGTCCAATGTGATCTTCTCCAATGGGAAGTACGATTCAAAATCATAAAAGGGATTGCTCGAGGACTTGTCTATCTCCATCAAGATTCGGGACTTAGGGTCATTCACAGGGACCCTAAGTTAAACAACATCTTACTAGACTCTGAGATGAATCCTAAAATCTCAGACTTTGGATTGGCCAGGACCTTAGCAGAAAGCGATTCTCAATCAGAGACCACCCGGGTAGCCGGGACCTAGTAAGTATCGGGTCCACGAACTCCATTTTTTTTTTCTTGGTTTTTATGTACTCTTATGTTTTTACAATCATCTCTATGTGCAGTGGGTATATTGCTCCGGAACTCTTCTTGACCTCAAAATATTCAGTGAAAACCGACGTGTACTGCTTTGGGATCGTTATCATTGAAATCGTGAGCAGCAAGCGAGTGGTTAATTGGAGGAGAATGAACTCATATGCTTCGGGCGAAACCAAGAACTTTCGTGGCTACGTAAGTTTTGTTCTTGAGATGTTATGTGCATGGATGAGATAGAAGTAGAAAAAGTATGTTCTTATTTGTATTGCTATTTGCTCAATATTTCAATAAGGCATGGGAGCTTTGGAAAGAAGGGAGAGTGTGTGATCTGGTAGATGAAAGACTTGAAAGGGCTTATCCTGAGGAAGAGGCTCTAAGGTGCGTTCAAGTCGCCTTATTGTGCACCCAAACACTACCAAATCAAAGACCTGAAATGCGCACCGTGCTTAAAATGTTGGAGGCTGACGAGCCACTAGCCGACCCACAAGAGACGCCACCAGGCAATTTTCTATTAGCGAGGCAATATTCAACAGGCAGCAGCAGTGCTGCAACATATGAACTTGACGACACGCTTGAAAGATAGGTTTGTAAAATACTTGAAAAAAAAAAAAAAAAAAGAGAGAATGTGGAGAACGATTCTACTTTGTGTCTTTTTTCATGAAATTCGAAAACCTTCTCAAGCTAGTGAGTATGTATGGACTGAGATAGGAGTTTCAAAATCATCGAATGTTTGGTTTCCAAGATTTTTCACTAGCGTTTAACACTTTATAAAACTATATTTTGCAGTGGTTACATGAGTCTGGAATATGCTATGCACAGTCAGTTAAATCGCCGTGTACATTCTATATAATATAAATGTGAAATCGCTTCAATGATGCGCTCTATGCTTGGACTGTTGGGACATCACGAACATGTGTTACCCACAATAGTCATCTCCGATTGATGTTGGAATCACCATTTTTCTTGAAGATATGCAGTATCACTGCACGGTTTATAACGACTTTAATTTGCTTGATAATATGCAGGTTTATATCCAGAGGGAGTGTTAAACAAGAGTAATAAACAAGACCTTTAAAAACCTTACACCTAGGCATTACCTATACGTAAGTAACTTAAACCAATGGACTAAACAGAAAAGCCTTATGAATAGTTCAACCCAGAGCAGTCAGGATACTTTTGATCTTCAACAAAGATAGATAACCCAAGAATTAAAAAATGTTATGGATGTGAATAATAATTTACAAAGCGGATGAGATATGATACATGAAAGTCTTTCGGCCCTAGTAGTCAGACCTATTTACGACTTCATCAAATTTTGCAATGGTTGACCTCTGCGACCAACTAGAAATTCATAAAAAAAATCTACCGCAGAAGCTCATGTACGTATGAATGGACCAAACACCAAGTGCATTGACTTGAGAGAACACAGAAGAAGGCACTTAAGGAAGAAAAAAACACAGATCTTTAACTTAAATCTTGTTGAAAGACTTCCACAAAGGCTAGTGAAGTTTACTGGGGACCGAACACCAAGTGCATTGACTTGAGAAGTCACTTAGGAAAAAAAAAAAAAAAAAAAGAACCAAATCTTTAGCTTAAATCTTGTTAACATACTTACACAAAGGCTAGTGAAATTTACTGGGGTTAAGTCGGTGCTTAAACCAAGAAATTAATTGACAACTTGTGTATGTGTGCAAATATAATGGCAACAGCAAGGATACAGAAGTGCAATATATGGCTCGGCTTAAGTGGTAGAATAGATATTAAGTAACAGCACAGCAATACCAACAATGTCAGGTTTCGAAGCTGAGATAGCAACATCTATGCTCATTGGTGACACACAGATTTAGGTTGGTTCGAAAGCCAAACATAGCAACAACAAAGAATATGAAAAAAAAAACAAAAGCAAACCAAAAATGAGGATGAACTGCACATAATTCTGAAGAACGCTTTGAACAAATAGGAAAACTTTTAAGTGAATGTAGGGATCCAACTAATAGAGTAAATAACCTTTTAAACAGATCAATAACAAAGAAAACAAAAAAGAAAAAAATGAGGATGACTTGCGCATAATTCGGAAGAACACTTTGAAACAAAGAGGGAAACATTTAAAGTGGTTGTTAGGATCCAACTAATATAGTAAACAGCCTAGCTATGTTTGGTAAAACTAGCTGATAAGCTAGCATAGCTTATCAGTAATTTTTGAGCTTATAGCTTATAGCTAATAGCTTATGACTTATAGCTGAAAAACTAACTTATATGATAAAAGTGTTTGGCAAAATTAGCTAATAAGCTAGATGGAATAAAAAATTCAACTAGCTTATTTGAAAAGCTACCTAAATAAACTTATCAAATAAGCTCAAGAACGAGGCTTATTGGAATACAGAAAGCTTATAAGCAAATCAAATAAGCTATAAGCTAGCTTATTTGTGTACCAAACATAACCTAAATGGGTATGCATCAATGAAGAGCATTTCATTATTCAATCGTGGACCTTTCACGTATACCAAATAACAAGCAGGAGTGGAAAAGACTCCAATAAAACCACACAATACAGCCAGCAATTGCAATGCAAAGAAATAACATCTATTTCAACCCCAATTGCAAAATGAAATCCAACAATATGGTCAAGTGAACACCGCATTCGACGGCCAAAAAAAAGGGGACTCTCAAACTAAGACACATATCCATATATTCCGAAAACCGCAAATCATCAAATTCAAATCCCACGTCTACCAAAATAAAATAATAAAAATAATAATACCAAGGCACATTTCATGAACGCACAGCAAAACCAAATCCATCAAACACCCAGATGAACATTGACAGAAGACAAAACAACCCACGATTTTAGCTCAAAAAAAACCATTTCAATCTTTGAGCACAATTCAGCAATACTAAAAACCTAAAATTAAAGTCTAGCACAATAATAACCATAAAACTGGGCCACCCAATCCCACAAAGAGAAAATGAGGAACTCAGTTAAACAAAAACATTGCATAATGGAAAAAGGGGGGATAATGGAGACCAAGCATGATCAGAATCCAAGCTTGGTGCGGCGCCAGTGGCGGCGCTTGGCGTTGTAGCGGATGGTATTGTCGGTGCGCAGGCGGATCCAGTAAGGGATGGGCCTGTTCTGCCTCTGCTTCTTCGCGAGCTTCTTCTTTATCATGAATGTCTTGTGCGACGGCTGCAGATTCAACGGTTACACACAAAATAGATCAATGGGGCTTTTCATTATGCTCAAATTGAGAGAGAGAGATAGAGAGAGAGAGAGAGAGACGAACCATGGTGGAATTTCGGCGGTGGCGAGAGCTCTGCTCGTCTAGGGTTTGCGGCGCTGCTGCGAAATGGCGAAATTTACAGGCTCAGCTCAGGCGAATATAAACCCTAGTTGCTACATATACTAGTACTAGTCAATTTCCTCTTTCATTATTTAGTTTAACGGGCTTTATATGAAAAGAACCCAACGGGTCAATATTCTAAATTTTCAACAGTCCACTAATAGCTTAGTTCATTACAACACAGCCCAATTATAGAGTTAGATTAGTTAGCCCAAAACGACCTTCCTCCTATAAAAATACTAAAGAAGTATATAAAAATTTTAAATTGGTCCTATTATTTGACCAAAATCAAATTTTCACTTAGATAAAAAAGGGGAATTGACATTCTAAAATATGACATGGCGTGATTGTGGTTTATATAGCGAGATTAGGAAACGTTCACTTCAAAATAAAATATCCACATCAACCGTGCGTCTTGGTTGCAATGAACTTTTGATACTACAAAATAGTCCATAAAACTTACTAAATTTTCAAAGACGAACCCCTGTAGTCCCAAAAATTCCACCATCATTCGTTGGTTGTCGGTCGACCACCTCTGATCGAAAATATTTTTGCATCATCTTGAAGCTCTTATCTTCCTTGTTCACCTCCTAAATTTTCTGGCGAAAATTCCACATGTAAGACTGTCAATTGCTTTGCTCACATGTTTTAGATTTAGAAATTTTCAGTCAAAATCTGGTATATATTTTCAATTTTTTCGGCAATTCACGACAACCCACCAAGTTCTGATGACGCCTCCTGACTCCTCGTGGAACCGCGCACCCGACGATGTCCACCATCTTCCGAACCAGCGACTTTTTTCGGCGCCTTCACGTCTTCTTAAGGGCTGCAGCCCCCTCCGAACGCCTCCTACCCTTCATCCTCCCCACCCATGACGTAGCCTATGTCCTTTGTTGTACATCGCTCGAGTCGAGCATAACCTAATCACTCATGACGAGGATAGACCCCTCTTGTTCGAGCCCCCCCATCATCCTCTGCGACTCCATCTCTATCCAACGTCTTTTTGAGCTCGACCTGAGCTCCATCTTCGACAAGCGGCACGCTGTCAGAGCGACACCCAACCGCTGCGACTGGAGACGTCTTTGGCAACCAGACAATTGACAAGAGCAACAGACAATCGAGGTGTTGTGCGGGCCGAGGAAGTCTTCTCTGAACGAGAACGTGCAGGCTGCCGAAGGCTTGGATGTGGTTTGTGCGCTGGGGCTAAGGGCCGACGTCGGCCATGCGTTGACTGTCTGTTCATGGCAGTTGGATGTACGGGTTGCCGACGGCTGATCTGAACCAAGCAGGCTATGGGGAGACGAACATGAAGTTCTAGCTCAAGTTGTGCGCTCGGAGCTGGGTAACTTCCGGCAGGAGGGATAACTCACGGGCAATGGCCAGATAGTTTCGTGGATTGGTAAGGGTGACCAACGACGACATCATGTGGTCGGAAGGGCGCTGAATGCGAACTGCTGTGATAACTGGATCGAAGCTTTATGGCCGCGGGTTGTGGTCACGATTTTCGCAAGATGTCTGGCCGATTTTTGTTGATTGCGCCTGGTGGAGAATACACAGGACTGGAGCAGACGTCACAACCGAAATTGTAGACGAACATACTAGACTCATTAAGCAATATCACCGGCGAAATTTTGGGAAGACGATGCATAAGTTTCTGGTTTTTCGCATGAAGATCGAGTTCAATTTTGGTTGCCTACATGGCAAGTTATCATTGGTTGAAGTCCTTTTAGCAAAGAATTATTAAATTCACATGAAGTCGCCCCGACACTCCACGTCAAGTTTAAACACAGTCACATCATACAATGACATTTTTTTTATCCAAGGTACAGATAAAAATGAACCAAAATTGATTAAACTATCAGTTTATTGAACCTAGTTTAAAAGTGGACAACGAGAAATGAAAATTTATACATTGGTCAAATTATAAAGCCAATGTTTAATTTTTACCATAAAAGCAAATTAACCAACATATATGACTATACTGCTGAAGCACGTATGTTTATATGTTATGAGAACAATTTATATATTGGATTATAGAAAATAGTAAAATACACAGATCAATCTTTTATTACTCTTCCTAAGTCCTAACACATAATTTAGTATGGCCATTGGTAAATAATTAAATCTGACTGTGAGTGAGGTGACACCAATATTGAATCCATTCAAGATTAATGAATCACACTTTCACGTAGGCCATTTAAGATTAATGAATCACACTTGAAGTACAAATAATTAAACTTAGGTACAACTCAGCCCGACATAGAATTAATAATAATAATAACAGATAAAAGGACAAATAAAAAAATAAAAAATAAAAACGCAACATTAACTAGAGTGCAAGCATTGAGACCGCAACCAAACTCTCCTCGCCGGCCGCCGTAGGCCGCCCATGGATTACCCTCTCGTAGACCAGCCGGACGGCCCTCCGCCACCTCAGGTCGCCAGCGGGCCCCACGTTCGGCTCCCGGCCGAACACTATGAGGCCCACCTGAAAAAAGAAGAGCCCCACCGCATGCAACAAGTCGGTGCATCCCCCGCGAATAGGCCGGAAACTGAAGGACAATTTGAGCACGAACGTCCACATCAAGGCGGCGGCCGCGGGAGTTAGGCCGCCGTGGGCGGTGGCGATTATGCCGAGCTTTGCTATGGCCGCCATTGGCAAAGCCATGTGTATGTTTATATGTGGTTGCTTGATGTGTTGGAATTGTATATAAGGGACACAAGTATATGACAGTTTAATTTTGGCAAAATTGGGAGTTTGATTTGATTTTTTTTTTTTTAATATTACTAGTTAACTTGATATTTCATATCAAATGGGTACTAGAAACAATTCATGCTTTTTTGTTTCTTAATAATAATACTAGAAATGGATAAAATATTCTTTTCCAACTTGTACTATACGTATTTTATTTTATTTTATTTTATTTTTTTACGTTGGAAATTATAATATTTTTCGCAGTATAATATGCAATTTGTGCAATATCGTTAGTATCTTGAATATATGATCATTCACAAAAATAGATGTGTAGGGCAGATGAAGTTGCCGAATATGAATGCTCATAAATTTCAGGTTGTATTTTAATTTTTACCACGAAATATAATATAGGATGTCAAGTCGAAAAATACGAATATTACATGTATGTGGGAGTCAATGTTTTACCCAAAAAAAGAAAAAAAGTTTTATTTGGTAGTAATATGTCCTTGCAACAAATCTTGATTTTCGATTAATAGATGTGAGAAGACAAAATATGTGGCCCTTGTCACATTGCAGGAGGAAATTTCCTTGCAGCTTCATAGAAATTGGACTTACTGTAATATAGTATCTGTTAATAATATATAGGTCAGTATATTTTGTTCTCATTTGCCTTTTTCCTTGAGGCTTGAGGACAATATTTAACAACAGAAATTTCACGGAGTCCTCGGATGGCTCTATAAGTCGAGCTATCACTTGTGAATGATTATGAATGACTTCATAAGTCGAGTCATCTGATAGTTCCATAGCAATACCGTATCTAACAATATATAATGTATGATGATTTTACCCTAAAAAAATACGACTGAGTTCACTCACCTCGGACTCATTAAGTTTGACAAACAAATGCTGTATGGTTTCATTAGTAACAAGGATGACGAGTTTACCAACCTCTGACTCATTAAGATTGTCCATGAATAACTTTTTACAGTGTGTTTAATAGACAAAATTGAAAAGCTGACTAAAAATAATTTTTTTTCTCCTCAAAATTATAAGACTACAAAGGTATAAAAAGTTTATTCTACAAGAAACAAAATATATGAAAGACTATGCTTGAATATAAATGAAAATCCAAATATCCAATCACTTTTCACCAATCAT
>CACSLK010027752.1:14022585-14034883 GCA_902706635.1 Striga hermonthica | reverse complement strand
GTAGCAGGCCTTCACTTATATATAAACAATGCAAATTAAGGAAGGGGTGAGAAAAATACTGAGACCTTTTGTCTACGCATGATCATCTTAGAGAAAGTAATGAAAATATCCCTCAATAAAAGCATTGTATGAAGCAGAAGAAGAAAAATTAAATGGGTGTTAGGTCTGCCAAAATATAATATCAGGACACGCGAAATTTTGGGTTCGGGAAAGAACCAGGCTCCCTGCCATCTCTACTTTTCGCTTGCCAATTACAGCCAAAATTTGAAATAACTCGGTACGGTCAGTCAATTAACACTTACATAGTCAAGGGAGAATGTGCTGCCAAAATCCTGTGTACAAATCCGCCTGCCACTGACAATCTCCATAACTATGATCCCAAAGTTGTACATTACAGATTCAACAGAAAAATCCCGACGCATATCATATTCTGGGGAGTTATAGACGCTGCTAACAAACAGAAACCAACACAATTTAGCTGAGAGAGGGAGAGAGAGAGAGAGAGAGAGAGAGAGAGAGAGAGAGTGAGAGAGAGAGAGAGAGAAGAACAAGAAAATGATCCAAACATATTCATACAAGGTTCCAATCGGTCTAGAGCTTCTCATCTCAGATTGAGCGAACCTATAGAAGTTGGATAATATAGGATTCATGTAACTGTCCAGCAAAATATTTTTCGAAGTGAGATCCCGTGAAACGACACTGAAAGCAAATTCGTCATGTAAATCGACAACTGCTCGAGCAATCCTGATTATTATTTTAAACCGTAGTGGCCATGGCAGGCTTTGGCGTCCATGGTCATCACCTATGGACAAAATATTCTTTTTGAAGTCATTCGATTTTCAGAACAGTAATCAGTGCCCAAGTTGAAATATACTTATAGTGGGTGGAGATGAGAACACACCAAATATAATAGTCGATATGCTTTCAGCAACACCATCGTACACGAGCAATTTATCTTCTCCTAGGATACAATAGCCGAGTAGTTTGATGACGTTTCTATGCTGAATCCTGGGAAGCAAGAGAATCTCTTTTTTGAAAGGTTGTGTGAGCCTTTTAACTGTAACTAGTTGCCCAGATGGTAACACAGCCTATGCATATAGCCAGACTGGATCAGTGTAAAATATTGGATAAACTTTAGAAAGCCACACGGAGGAAGTTAGTAAAGTTACCTTATAAAGTGGCCCAAACGTGGCCTCTCCAACTTTATTTGAAACAGAAAACTGATTGGTGGCTGTGGCAACTGTATGCCAATCAAATTTGGTCAAGTTTGGGATTGAATCACAAATCCCTTCAATATTGTCTGCAATTTTAGAAGGGGAAAAAGCCTTTGTTACATTCTTTAGTGATTGCAGGGATTTTATACACTTCCTAAATCGTGTGAAAAGTGTGAGTTACCTTCAAGATTTAACGGACCATGAAAAGCTTGTGGTTGTGGGTCTCGTGGATCCAATAGTAACTCGTTTCCTTCCAACATTTTAAGCACATTGGCCATTTGTGGTCGAAGATTGGGTTCTGTTTGGGTGCACAATAGACCGACTTGAATGCATCTCATAGCTTCTTCCTCCAGAAATGCCCCTTCAAGCGATTCATCCACCAGATCACATGCTTTCCCTTCATCCCAAAGCTTCCTTGCCTGGAAAATGTCCAAAATGTAAACGATTGCGTAAGTGGAAACGAAAAGGAACATAAACTAAGTTGCTACTCCTTATATTTTACAAAGTACCAGTTAAATAACTATTTAAGAGCACAGATGACTATATGCAGTTTATGCCTAATGTATTATAGCCCCGGGGCATAAACATATCAAAGACCACTTACATAGTCATAGAAGGGCATAGGCTCTGAATAAGATGCATTCATTCTTCCCCTGCCACTCACAATCTCCAGGATTAGGACTCCAAAGCTATACACATCGAACTTAACTGAAACTTTTCCGTGCTGCAAACATTCTGGTGGAATATACCCACTGGATACACACAAATAGAAATACAAAATTTATTTCAGACCAAAAAAGACATAAACCAAAGAAGAGGTAAGTTAATGGAGGGAGTGACTTACATGGTCCCAGCTACGTGTGCTTCCAGTTCAGAATGATTTTCAGCCAAAGTCCTTGCAATGGCAAAGCCACAAATTTTAGGATTCATCTCGGCATCCAGTAATATATTGCGTAACTTGAGATCTCTGTGAATGACCCTGAGTCCTGAATCTTGGTGAAGATAAACAAGCCCTCGGGCAATCCCTACAATGATTTTGAAGCGTTCTTCCCAATAGAGGTGTCTGTGCTCTCGGTCTTCATCAATGCGTTATAGAAAGGTTAATTCATTAAACTGTTGATCCATATTATGAATAAAGAAATGGCTTTATGAAGTTATGAGAACATAACTCATTATCCTTTTTTTTTTCTTTTCGTAGGGACGGTGAAGTAAATAATTTGTCGTCCACAAACCTCCTATGAAAGCATCCAGACTCGTATTTGACACGAACTCGTATACAAGCAACTTCTCTTCCATATGCATGCAATAGCCGAGTAGCTTGATGATGTTGCGATGCTGAAGATTCGATAGTAAACGAATCTCATTTTTAAATTCGATGGGGCCTCTTCCCAAAGATGGTGAAAGCCTTTTAACAGCAATTTCCTGACCTGTCGGTAAAACACCCTATACAAATAATTGCATCAGGAAAAAGAAGCAGAAAAGCTTCAGTTACCAATTTGACCTCATATCTGGTAGGAGTCAATCTAAAGATCACCTTATAATCAGAACCAAATGCATCCCGTCCAATACTATTGTAAGTGGAGAATTGAAGGGTGGCAGCAGCAATTGTATCCCAATCATACTTGGTGCATCTTATATTTGATTCCTCCCAAATTTCTGAAATTTCATAAGTCACATATATTTCAGAAAATCATACCATAAAACAAGGAAATCTATGGGTAGAATACCACCCCATATGAGTGAGGTTTTATTTTTATGTTGGCCAAAATTCTCCTTTTAAAACTGTGCACATATTTAGGTGATAAATGTTTTTTCTTATGAGGATTTTACATGCGTACGTGTGTGTGTCATGTGTATAAAGGTAGAAGAAATAACAAACCCATAATTTATACATAAAAAGTATATAATTGCATTTTTTTCATTAAAAAATTATGTCAACAATTTCACGCAATGATCCAACTTTCAATTAATTTTTATATCTTTTTTCTGCCAGATGGAGTTGTAAATTTGTTCTTTCTTCTCATCCAGCAACTTTTCTTGGCCTGGTATTTCAAGGGATCCACTAGAATTTACTAAGAAAAAAATAGTCAATCATCCGGATTAGAAGCATGAACTCCAAACAGAAATCATTAGTGTCATGGTTAATTATATATAGATCATTTCAAGCTTGCAAACAAGTTAGATAATAGCGAATGACACTGGCCTTTAATTCTCCAATACCTGATAAAGAATCATTTTTTTTGGATGGTTTACCCCTGTTCCAAAATGCATCCCACGGCCAAAGTCGTGGCCTACGTGTCATGTCTTCTCTCTGATATTTTCTTACAGATCGGCTCCCAGCATTAGCCACTTGGCTGCTCGTTTGCTCTTCTACAAGAGGAGCCAAATTCTGCATGTTTATGGAAGCCATTGTAGGCTTCTCAGTATAACCTGAAGCGCAAATACCATCTTTACCAGGACTTGTGTCATCAGAAGCACTTTTTGTCTCATTTAACACCAGAGGTTGTTTGTGGTCCTGTTGCTCGAGGGCCAACTCAAGTTGCAGCACAACTTGAGACATCGTTGGCCGGCTCTTTGGATCATCACGCAAGCATCTTTCCGCAATCCCAACAAATGTTTCGAGACTAGCAGGTGAAATTTCCTCTCTCAAACTTGGCGCCAGTATCTGATCAATCTCTCCCTTACTTATTTTATCACGAGCCCATATGGTCAAAATGTGTTCGTCCTCCACAAGGCTCAAGTCCACGGCCAGTCTTCCACACAATATCTCAAACATCACCACGCCAAAAGCATACATATCAGTTTTCCTCGTTAGTTTACGTGTGTGGAGGTAATGTGGGTCCAAGTAACCGTTTGTGCCCTTAACTCGTGTGCTGACATGGCTTTGTAACTTGCTTTTGTCTTCATGTTTAGCCAAACCGAAATCAGAAACCTTAGCGGCGAAATTTTCATCCAGCAAGATGTTTGAACTTTTTACATCACAGTGTATGACTCCATGGCCAGTATGGAGATAGTCCAGTCCACGACCAGCGCCAACGCAAATATTAAGACATTGTTTCCAATTTAGAGAAATACAATCCGTGCTCGTCGTCTTAAGTTTGTCGAGATGGTCTGCCAATGTTCCCCCAGCCATGTAATCATACACGAGAATCATCTCCCCGTGCTCATTGCAATAACCAATAAGAGAAACCAGATTCACATGCCGAAGCTCGGACAGCGTCTCGATCTCCATCAGAAACTCACGGGCACCCTGCATGGAGTTTGATTTTAATCTCTTCACAGCAACAGTTGTTTGACCTCTGTCAATAAGGCCTTTGTAGACTTTACCGAATCCACCTCTTCCGATTAGAAGTGCATCGCTGAAATTTCTAGTGGCTAGTTGGAGCTCGGTTAGTGAAAAACGGCGACAGAGTCGTTCAGCCCTGTCTGATGGCTTGTTTTCCTCCTTAGTATAATTAGCCTCCAAATATTCCCAAGACTTGTGAACAATGATGCATGCCAGAGAAATCATAGAAATTGCAGCAGTTGAAATTAAATTCCGGTGACAAAGAGCCAAGAACAAATTTCGGATAGTCTTGGAAGATGAACCATTAGCTGGGGGCAAGGGATTTGGACTGCCAAGGCTATAGTCAGGATTGCTCAACTTAAAGATCTCAAATCCAACAAGGAGACCATGCCCATCAATGAGATCATCGTGTGAATTCAAAGAAATCGAGAGATCACGTCTACCTTCATTCTTGTTCCCTCGCACCATGATCAAGCAGTCCTTATAATACAAGGACATGTAATTTTCATCCATTTCTTCCACCATGTCAATATTAGTTAGAGCAACCATTTCATTAATAAGGACTTCAAACATCACATCACCAGCCACGATAAACCTGAGTCCCATCTCCGAGAAATGAAGCCTGATCATGTACCTGAATCCCACGTCAACAGGTATTCTCCATGTAGCTTTTGCCTTGTCCGCTTCAGGAAATCTCCATATCGGGAAAGTTTCATCAAAATCTCCACTAGGCTGAACAGCACTGTACTTTATCTTTTGCTGGTGGACTATTTCAAGTGCAGTGTGTTGATCAACTCCGATCAAGGAATTCTGACCAACTTCCTGGATTACGTAACCTCCACCGCCAAAATAAGAAACACTGGCGGGCACGGAGATAATCTCGATACCATTAATGAAAGCATATGTATCTAGTGACTCAATGTTTTCTGGAGAAAAAGTAATACGAAGTTGTTCATTTTCTTGAACGTTCAAACAGAATTCCTTGGAAAATGAACTCATGCCAAGAGCATCGGCAGTGAGTGCAGCACTGAAATTATCAAGCAAGGTGAAAGGACCGGCTTCAACGGTGAACAAGTCCTTGAAACCTTTAAAACCTTTGTAGGGAGACGGGTTAAAATGAAGGCGGATTATTTTCTGACCTGGCTTCACGTGAAATATATAAGAGAATCGACTGTGAGATATTCTCGCCGTCTTGTGTGGAATTGGATCAGCAGTAATCAACTTGGTGTTAACTGTTGAGGTTGTTGAAGAGCCCTGTATTTGTACCAATGAAGTGGGCTTTGGCTTCATTACGTCCCCAATCCATTCCCGGCCATTACGTGCTGCAAAAGTTCCAAGTGAGCCACAGTTAACAGAAAATTCAGCTGTGGAGTGAGTTGGATCAGAACTATCGGCTGTGGATGCTTTCAGAAGACATAAGAACAGCATAGCAATTGAAACTCGATATGAGCTCATGGGTCTATTGATTTTTGGTAGTAAAAACAGATGAATGATCTCAGAAGTTTAGAAATGAAAGGATGAATGATCAATGTCTGGCTCCATCCACAGTTAAGTTGAATAACTGGCGTTCGGCTTTTGTCTTCATATTTCGTGTAAAAAGATTGGTTTTTTCTTCGAACTTTCGGCTCAACTTGTTTGGAATTTCCAACAAACGTCAGGGATGGGTCCCCAGAAATTGAATACACCGTGAAAGTGAGAAATCCCACAAGTTGACCAAAACCAAAACTTGATGAAACAACAAAAAAACCTCTGCAAAGCCCTGCAGCTAATAAGCAGTAAAAAAAACAAACACAAACCAAACCAAAACGCATACCCTTTTGTTTGTTAAACGATAAATCTGTGATCTGATTTCCTCTCAATTGAAGTCAATGTGTTCGATCAAATGACACACCCACAGCGAGACAACGAGGAGACAAAAACTAAATCAATAAAACGTACTGGTAATTTCCTCCGACGAGCGAACAGCAATATATCTCTTGATCGGAGCCAATGGTTCAACTCTGCGCGGCCAATTTCGCCACGCATACGGCTACTCGTGCGGCGCGCATCTGCCATTTTCGAGATTTGCTCCGCCGCTTAACCTGGATTGTGATGTTGCAAGGACTGAAAGATGATACTAGTATGTCTCAGCGAGTGATCAATCTACTTCTGTATTTGAATTTTTTTTTAACATCTCAAGTTTGGATATGGCATTTGGTGTTGGATTTTGTAGATGTATTATGGCTTTCAAACCTCATAGATAAATTGAATATCTCCTCAATTTCTTTAGATTTTTTTAAAAATAAGCGTCTTAAAAAAAAAATAATAATAATTAATTAAAATTCAAATTAATACCTCAATATTTTTAATTTTTTTATTCAAGTAAATATATTAACTTAATTACATTAATTGGACCAAATTTTTTCTCTCTTCTTGGGAGTCGCCTTTCTCTCGTCTGAGAGTTTTTCTTCTCTTTGATAGAGTTTCGATCTCTTGAGGTGAGAGTGGGATTGGGTAGATCCTTACTGGAATTGTGGTGTTTTGGGTTGGGATTGTATTTGGGGGTAAGCTCTTCTTTTTGCCCTAATTTGGGGGTTTTGGGGTTTTGGCTCTCGGTTACATTAATCCTTATGGGGACGGAGAATGAAGAGGAGGCGCTGGGTTCACTCTTGGAGAAGTTTCAATTATCAGAACGAGAAGACTCATTCGTTGATATCGAAGATAGAGATGTTCGAACAAGTGCGGAGGAATGTGGCAGAAGTCTATTTGGTAAAGTGATTGGAGATAAAAGAGCGAACTGGATTGGCATCCGAAGAGCGATGGCTCAGGCCTGGAAAGTAGGCAATGCCCTGGAGGTTAGGGAGCTGGAAAATAATTTTTTCCAGTTCATATTCCAATCCGTTAAAGATAAAGAAAAAGTGGTGATTGATAAAATCTGGGTGTTCGATGGACAATATTTAATCTTGCAGGAGTGGAAGGAGAGAATTCAGAGCAGTGATGAAGGCTTTCGAACTATTAGTCTTTGGGTACAGGTTCACAATGTACCCTTGAATTGGTTGAGTACGCAGGTGGGTTTGAAGCTGAAAAGTATGTTCAAAAAAATTAAGAATGTGCATATAGCTAGAGTGGGGAGTCAAGGAAGTAGAGTGCTCAGAATTTTGGCTGCTATTGATACTACAGAAGCTATTCCTCGATGGGCAAAGATAAGGTTAGGAGACAACGTGGTGGTTGTGCAATTTAAATACGAAAGATTGTTGAACTTATGTTACTATTGCGGGAAGATATGGCACTCAGATAAGAGTTGCAAGGTGAGATTGCAGGATATTGATGCCGAGAACCTTAAAGAAGGGCAATTCGGAGATTGGGTTAAAGCTGCAGAAGGAGTACACTGGACAGACTCCACTAATCAGAGCAATCAAACTGATACAGAAGAGCAAGTGACAGGGAAAACGCCAGAAAAAGGGGCTTCCTCTAGGGAGGGAGTTGGGGAGGTGGGATCTTCAAGCAAAATGGATACTCAAAAGATAGATACCGTTCAGATTAATGAAGCCCCGATGCAGTGCAGTAATATGGATGAGATTATAGGGCCGGATGCTGTGGATGTTCCTCTTCAGCTAATTCATGATGTTCACATGCCTACTTTACCCCCGTTACACAAGGCTTTGGTAATAAGTGAACCGATAGAAACTAGGTTGATCACCTATGATGAGGCCAATGATGTTACTAAAGACCAGCTAGGTCAAGAGCCGAAAAAACCCAGGACTTGGAAAAGGCAAGCAGACAAATCAGGCAGGCTGCAGAGAAAACAAGGTGCCAAAGGGGAAGCTAGCTCAGTCAAAGTGAAGAAGAGGTTGTCTTCTGATATGGAAATTATAGTGCACACTAATCCTCAACAGCAAGAAGAAGAAGTTAAAGGTAAAAAGCCTAAAACGCAAGCACAAGTGGTGAAGGTAGCCAGCCAAAAATGGCTCCCAACTCATCAATGTTAGCCATGGTGTGGAATTGTAGAGGGCTGGGTGGGCCCTCTACAGTTCCCCAATTGCGAGAGGCTTGTATGTCTCACCATCCAACCTTTGTGTTTTTATCAGAGGTTAAGAATCAGGTTGCAGTTGTATCAAAAATTTGTGTTAAGTTAGGTTTTGAAGGAAGATGGATGTATGAAGCTCCTCAAGGTACAAAAGGAGGGTTACTGCTTTGTTGGGACAAAGGGTGAATATTATGGCAGTGGTTAGCAATGGCTTCTGCATTCAAGTACAGTACTCTCAGGAATCTCAATCTGAGAGGGAATGGGTTATCTTTGTGTATCTCAGCACTCAGAAGCTGGAAAGAGAGAGACAGTGGGCATTTCTTCTTAAAGAAAAGGCTAGATGGAGGGACAGATGGGTTATTATAGGAGATTGGAATGACTTGAGTAATCCTGAAGAGAAAAAGGGGGGTAGAACCAGACCTATGATGAGCTACCAGGATTTCAATAATTTTATTGCACAAATGGGGATGTGCCTGCTTAGGATGGAGGGGCATAAGTTCACATGGGGTAACAACAGGAGGGAGGAAGGCTTTGTTGAGGAAGTTCTGGATAAAGGGTATGCATCTCTGGATTGGATTCTTAAGCATCCCCAAGCTAAGATCACCAATGTGTTCAAGAGTGCTTCAGACCATGGTATGCTGCTGTTAGAAGATGGTAAGGAGAGAGTTCATCATAAAAGAAGATTTGTTTTTGATAAAAGGTGGCTCAAGAAGGAAGGAATTCATGAGGTGATTAAGGAAACTTGGCAGGAGGAAGAGTTGGGGACTCCAATGTTCAGACTGAAGGAGAAAATTAAAAAAAACAAGAGTAGCCCTTCTCAAATGGGCTAAAGTTTTCAAGTCTGACAACAAAGCCAATATTGATAAGCTGACTATGAAGTTGGAGGAAATGAGACAGCTGGGAGGTAGCAGGAACTGGTCTGAATGGGATAAACTTCAGAAAGAGCTTGACATGGCCCATAGCACAGAGGAGATGTTCTGGCAACAAAAATCCAGAATTTTGTGGCTAAAGGAGGGAGATGCAAATACAAAATTTTTTCATGCCATGACTGTCCAAAGGAGAAAACAAAATGCTATAACCAGGCTTGTGGAGGGAGATAGAATATTCCAAACTCAAAATGAAATAGAAGGGCATGTGGTGAATTTCTATGAGTCTCTCTTCACTTCTGAGGGATCTGGACAGGAAGAAGAAGCACTACAACAAATCAAGCAGGTGATCACCCCCCAAATGAACACCAGGTTGACTGCCTCTGTAGGTGAACTAGAAATCCAGAAAGCACTTTTTCAAATGAATCCATCTAAGGCCCCAGGGGAGGATGGGATGACAGCCCTGTTCTTCCAACACTTTTGGCCAGTGCTTAAAGAGGACCTCTGCACAGCTGTGATTAGTTTCTTTCAATCTGGGAGGCTGCTGAGGTACTGGAATCATACTCTGGTGACCTTAATTCCTAAATGTACTCACCCTAACTCTATATCTCAATTTAGACCCATAAGTTTGTGTGGGGTGGTGTACAAAGTTATTACCAAAATCCTTGCAGATAGAATGAGGAAATGTTTGGATGTTTGCATTAGTCCTTCTCAGGCTGCTTTTATTCCAGGCAGACAGCTAGTGGACAATGTGATTATTGCTCAAGAATGCTTCCATTATCTTAATAGACACAGGTCTAGGGGTAATTGCTTTATGGCATTAAAGCTGGATATGCTCAAAGCCTATGATAGAGTGGAGTGGGGGTGCATTGACAGAACTATGAGGAAGATGGGTTTTGATAAACAGTTTGTGCAATGGGTGATGATGTGTGTTTCTTCCCCTTCCTTCTCCTTCCTAGTGAATGGCAAAGCAGCAGGTTATGTCCAGCCATCGAGGGGAATTAGACAAGGAGACCCCATTTCTCCTTTTCTGTTCCTTATAGTATCTGAGGTTTTTTCTTCTCTGATTGAAGGGGCAGGGTTTAATGGCAGGTTCAAAGGGTTAAGAATTGCTAGAAAAGGGCCAACTCTGACTCATTTGCTTTTTGCAGATGATTCAATTGTATTCTGCAAAGCTGATACTGCTCAAGTGAGGATTTTATTGGAGTTGTTGGGGACCTATCAGAGTTTCTCGGGGCAGAAGGTGAACCTAACTAAATCTTCGGTTTTCTTTAGTAGAAATACTCATGTCCAAACCAGAGATAGAATCTGTGCATTGTTGACTGGAATTCAAGCTCACAATTCCACTAGATACTTAGGACTTCCCCTGGGCATAGGGAAGTCTAAGAAGGAGACTTTTGATTATGTAGTTCAAGCAGTAAAAAATAGGCTTACAAGTTGGAAGAGCAGATACCTTTCTACAGCAGGCAAGGAAGTGCTTATAAAAGCAGTTATCAATGCACTATCTGTGTTCTCAATGGCTTGCTTTAAACTCCCTGTTGGTATCTGTGATGAACTTAGTAAACTTACTGCTTGTTTCTGGTGGAGCAAAGGCAAGGGGCAAGAGAGAGGATTGCACTGGAAGAAATGGAGTAGCATAACTATACCCAAAACAGAGGGAGGATTGGGCTTTCATGACTATAAACTCTTCAATGAAGCTATGTTGATCAAACAACTCTGGAGAATAACTACAATGCCTGAGCTGCTAGTAAGCAGAGTCATCAAAAGCAGGTACTTTCCTTCCTCTTCTATTCTTGATGTGAAAAAGAATCAATTTGGTTCTTGGATGTGGAATAGCTGGGTGGAAATGATTCCTTTATTTGCTGCTGGGTTGATTAGAGAAGTGCATGATGGCAAACAAACTAAAATTCTTGATCACAGTTGGATCCCCTCTTTAAAGCATAAATGCCCTACTGTTATTGATGCTGCTAGTGCTCAGGATATTTGGGTTAGTGATCTGCTGGATGACACAGGTAAAGCTTGGAATGAATCAGTTCTAAGGGAGTTGTTTTCTGATAGTGATAGAGCTGAGATTCAGAAAATCCTTCTTTAGATCCTTCTAAACCTGATGTTTGGAAATGGTCTTTTGATGCTAATGGGAAATTTTCTGTGGCTAATTCATACTCTCAACTTATGAAAATAAAAGCCCTGAAGTACCTTGAAGCTGGGAGTAGTAGAGATGCTGGAAAGATGGCCACAGTTAGAAGCAGAACATGGAAATTAAAAGTGAAGGGAAAGTTGAAGCACTTTTTGTGGAAGTGCTATAATGATGTGCTGCCGGTGGGACTGAATCTTAAAAAAAGAGGTATGGACATTGACTGCATCTGCAGAATGTGTGGTGAAGAACTTGAATCAGTGGAGCATTTGCTGATCAGCTGTGTTAGAGCTAGGAAAGTTTGGAAGTTGACCCCTCTATCATGGACTGAAGATCAAGTAGATAATAACTCTTTCAGGATTTGGTGGAACAATGTGTGTGCTGTGGACAAATCCGAGGTAGCCGAAGATAGAATTCAACTCTCTACGTACATATTGTGGTGGCTTTGGCGATCTCGGAACTTATGGATGTTTGAGAAGACCTGGATGCCTGAGGACATTATAGCTAAAGGGGCTTGGAGAGAGTGGCAAGAGTGGGTTGCGGTGCATCAGTAGTACTTGTTGGAGGGCTCAGTTTTTTTGCTTGGTTTTTTCTTATTTTGGTTTAGTGTGGTTTTGGCTTAGTTGAGTCGGTTTGCTTTATTGCTGCAGTGGTGCTGGTTTTCTTTGTTATTTTATGCGTCTGTGTTTGGTTCTAGTGTGTTTGAGTCTTGGTTGGTAGATGTTGTTTGGTTGGTTTGTTCGGGTAAGGTTCCGGTGGTTGTATCCCCGCCTTAGTCGATTGTTTCTTGAG
>CACSLK010027752.1:13977692-13998163 GCA_902706635.1 Striga hermonthica | reverse complement strand
GGGGGTTGTAGTTGGTGATTTATTATTTTATTTATTTTTTATCTTGATTATTAGTTTATTATCGCATACCTTCTTATATGATGTAATAAATATACAATCAGTTGTCATCTGGTCGGGTGGAGGCCCCACTATTTTGAACTGTCCAGTTATGGTAAACATTGGTACTGATACTTTTAAGCTGTTATATATATAACTGATGTCGTTACCAGTTACCACATTGTCGAGAGATTAAAATCTGCAGATGCTTACAACTACTAATGGATTGGCTGCAATGCTGTTGACTGGCGATACTATATTGCTGTAACCTAATAAAATGTATATATTTGATTCTTGCTTGATTCAGGATAGGATTTCTGGATGATCATTAATCTTCATATATCATATTGCTTTTGGTAGTAAGCTAGTTCTCCATTCCCATAGCAATATGAGATAGAAAGCTTACATCATATTCTAGAGTTCATCTTTTCTGTTGTATGATAAATAATTAAGGAATGTTGCTCTTTACTTTTCTTGCTTCCTGTGTATATGATTACCTGTTAGGTTTTCTTAACATTACCAATGGATAGTTTTATATGAAGATAATTTTGCCAGTTTATGGGAATTTTATTGATTGGTAGGTTCAAATATTATCTTATATAAGTGAAGGCCCTATTTTGTCTCTATTAACAAGTTTCTTATCTGGAATCCGATTATGAGGTTTTTATGCTTCTGGAAAATTTCATCTCTGTAGGTGAACGTCAGCCAGATAAGGACAGAAAGAAAGATGTGCCTCATCCTCGTATGCAATTTGATGATGCAAGCAGAGTTGAGAAAGCAAAGAAACGTTCTGTCGTGAAACAAACTGAAGTGAAAAACAGAGTCGAACTGTTTCGGCATTTGCCTCAGTATGAACATGGAACTAGGCTACCTGAGCTGGAATCAAAATTCTTCCAACTTGATCCTGTTCATCCTGCTGTTTACAAGGTAACTTCAAATGCTCCCAGTAAATCCTAGGCACAAAAGGCCTGTATGCTATAATCCTAAATCATTTCGGACGGTCTTTTGTAGTTTTTTATTAGTTATTAAGGGTACAAAATCAGTCTATGAGGTGTTAGGTAGTAGAAAACACCCTAGGGTGATTTGAATTTTGAATTCAGAAAAACCCGCTTGAGCTTTTATTCAACTTAAATTTGACAGGTAGCTGTAATATATCTGTCAATATCATTCTGTCTTTTGAAATACTTATTTGCTGATGAAAGGTGGAAAAATGTGAAAAAACGAATCTATCTCCCCTGAGAAGCTCGGTATTTTTGTGGTGAGGTCAAACCTTAAGTCCGTCGATTCTTTGTGATTTCTCTTAATATATTAAAAAGACACAGAATTTAAAACCTTTCTCTCCACTTAATTCTTCGTTCTTGATTTACATGTATCAGGTTGGGCTGAGATATCTATCTGGAGACATATCCGGTGGCAATGCCCGCTGTATTGCCATGCTTCAAGCCTTTCAAGAGGCCATCAAAGATTACAACACACCCACAGAAAAATCTCTGATAAGGGACCTGACCACTAAAATAAACGGTTATATCTCTTTCTTGATCGAGTGCAGACCCCTCTCGATCAGCATGGGCAACGCAATCAAATTCCTCAAAAACCGAATCGCCCACTTACCTCTAACCCTTTCCGAGTCAGAGGCCAAAGCAAATCTCATCTCTGACATTGATCTTTTCATAAGCGAAAAAATCATCCTAGCCGATAAACTGATTGTGAAGCATGCCGTGACCAAAATTCGAGACGATGATGATGTACTTCTAACTTACGGATCGTCCTCTGCAGTCGAGTTGTTATTACTGCACGCGCACGAGCTCGGTAAAAAGTTCCGTGTGGTGATAGTCGATTCTCGTCCGAAGCTCGAAGGACAAAAATTGCTCCATAGGCTCGTGGGGAAGGGTATTAGCTGCACGTACACTCACATAAACGCAGTTTCTTATGTCATGCATGAAGTGACTCGGGTTTTTTTGGGAGCATGCTCGGTTTTATCGAATGGGACGGTTTTCTCGAGGGTTGGCACTGCATGTGTTGCAATGGTGGCTCATCAGTTTCGGGTCCCGGTTTTGGTTTGCTGTGAAGCCTACAAGTTTAATGAAAGGGTTCAACTTGATTCGATTTGCTCTAATGAGCTTGGTAATATGTTTTTGTAGTCAGATTTGTGTGGCTTAATAAAATGTGGTATCATATATATTCTGGTTGTGATTTTGGTATTTGAGTTTCACGTATGTCTTTTTTAGGTGATCCTGATGCGATTTCGAAGGTTTCGGGAAGAAGCGAAATCGATGATTTGGATGATTGGGCTAATAGTGATAACCTGCAACTCTTGAACCTGATGTAAGTGTATTTGACTATTTTCTTGATGTCGACTTGTGGGTTTTTAAGGTACTCTGCTGGTGGATAATAGTGTATACCAGCTGACGTTTTTTTTTTGTTTTTTTTGTTTTTTGCTCTATACCAGTTATGATGCAACACCTTCAGTTTATGTCTCGATGATTATAACCGAATACGGCATGGTAAGTGAGACTCAAGTCTATCAATCTCTCTTCACTTCAATGAAAGGATAAATGATCAAAACTAGAAACCAGTCTCTCTGATCATTAAATTTTGCTCTCATTTTTGTGGTGAAAATTGGTTCTTGATTCAAAGTAAACAGTTGTTCTTTTTCATGTTTGTGCCTTTTTCATTATACAGCATGCAATAAAATGTAACTTGTGTTCAAATATGATGTGTTTAGATCCCACCAACAAGTGTCCCTGTTATCGTGCGCGAATTTCACAGAGAACACTTGTGGTCCTAACAAGAATCCAGCATTGGCAAATGGCAATGACATTCTTGGAGATCTTCGGAGTCGAGCACCTTTTTGGATCATCTCTATCAATCTAAAGAATCTTTACTTTCATTTGATTCTTGTTGTAACATTTTTTTTTTTTCATATAAGCTGTTAGTGATCTGAAGTCAGTTGGTAACTACGTGAAGAATGCGAAAACTCAAAACTCTCTAGGCAGATTTTGGAATGTATGATTAGATGAGCTCTTTAACCTTGTTGTTGATGGTTTTACTTTGTGATTTTATAGTTTGTGATATGCTTAACCCATCACTTGATGTTTTTATTATGAGCCAAGCTATGATTTAGTTTAATGCAACAGATTACACAGGTCAATCATTTACATGTAGTCACAGTATGATGTTCCTATATATAAAAAATCAAAATTGCCAAAAAAAAGAATGTAAATGTATGAGAACTGCTTCTGAGAATATGATGGTTTTGGTTGGCTTTTGCTTGATTTTCTCTCTCTCTCTCTCTCTCTCTCTCTCTCTCTCTCTCAAAAAAATAAAATAAAATAAAATAAAATAAAATAAATAAAAATAAAAATAAAAAATATGTAGTAGCAAATAGCCAGATACTCAAATAGCAATGCCTTCAATTCATTCAGCTATTCCTCTGGGAACATCACCTTTCGACAAAACGCCAAGAATAACGAAACCGGACAAGACAACAATCAATATCCCCAAACAGTTGACAAGTAATGCCTCTGACGAGTAACGTGTTATCACTTTACTCGTCTGAAGAAATGTTACTTTCTCTAGAAAACCGGTCGTGCAAGCAGCTATGGCGAGTGCGTAAATGTAGATTCCAATGAATACGTGCCATGTCAGCAGCCTCGACCGGCTGTTTCTTGATCCACCGGGATACCAAAAGGTTACAAATCCAGCACCCCACTGTAGATACATAATTTTTTTTTTTAAAAAAAAAAAAGACAAACAAAGAAAAAATTAGAAGATGACTTTGAAGAAAATGGGAATTTTGGTAATGCAAAAGTACAAGTTAATCTATATGGATAGTTAAAAAGGACAAAAATAAAACACAACAAAAAAAGAAAAGAAAAGAAAGAAAAAAAAACACCCTTGAACTTGAGGATTAACAGACTACCTGGACTGCAAATAAGAGAAGACAGCTCAGGCCAAGCCACGAGTGGAGGCTATAGAAGTTATCGATGCCTTTATCAATGTGAAATTTCCATGCAGCCCACAACCCAATGGCGCTTAAACAGAAAGCGAGGAATTGGAGGGAAAGATGTACAAGTTTTTTGAAGCTTTTTGTTCCTGATACAGTCTTGTAAGCTAGCATGGCTGCAAGAAATATTAGTTTTGAGGGTTCCAGTGAATGGGGACTAATGAAAATGAAAATTCATTTAAAAAGCCAACGTTAACGAGTGCAGACGGATATTCAAAATAACGTAAAGATCCCAAATGTCCATTCGGATTAGATGCAAGAAGTGAAATGAATTGCCTTGCTCTTAATCACACACAACTACTATTCACATGACTCGGCACGATTTCTTTACTGACTCGTGAGCAATCAAACCAACATTAACCAAAGTACTGCATAATCAACTCATGTAAGAATACCAAAAATGTGAAAATCGAATACAGTTCACTTCTTCGTTTATTATTTGGTGATCGGTTTTTCGGGAACTTGAAGCGGGAGAGAACAAATTTACGATCCGTCGAGCAAACTACATATTTATAGGCCATAAGGAAGAACAAGTTTCTCAAAATATCACCTGGATCAAGAAGCAACAAATGATTACACTCCAATTACATTTTGGTTAGGTGTCAAACAGATCAATTCATGGATGGCTCCAAATACATTTGGGTTATGTGTCAAATACATTAAATTTATACCTTCGCCATTCAGAAGCACGAGGCTGACCACCATTAGTACAGGATGAACCTGCAAACAGAACACACCAGGAGACAATTTTGAAACACACCCTTCATTCAAATACCCAATACAAGAATGAATTGATGATAAAGTTCGTAACTTTAAGAAAAAATGTGAAGAAAACTCTATGAACGGGAAAATGAAAAATTACGTTGAAAATTTGATCTTTATTTTCGGACACGAGGGCCAGGCCGCCCCTGTAACGCACGGCCCATGTTAGAACTAGCGCCGCGACAGCGATTCCGATTATTCTCACCGCCGGGAGGAGGGGGAACCGTACGACCGGCGCAGCCATTGGCGATTCTTGAGAAAAAAATAATAAATTGAGGTTAAATTGTGAATGAGAGAGTAAAAAGCTCTTCTTTTGTGTTCAGATCTCTACTGAGAAAACGATCGACTGCGCTGGATGGCTGAGGCGCTTGGTCCTAAGGAAGAGTTGACTATTGACTTTCGTCTGTTCAAGGCTTCAAAGTTGAAGATGATGACGTAACAACGAGAAATCAACAACACATTAATGAAATTTTGGGAAATGCTAAATGGTTAAAAACTCGACAGAATGATTCCGTAACAAGATCGTAAAATCTCCCAAAATTTAAACTCGACAGAATGATTTCGTAACAGAACCGTAGAATCTTCAAAATTTTATTTACGTGTTGTAAATAAAATTTTGAACCATGATCGTCGCAAGTTCTAATAATTTGACATAAATGTGGGATTGAAAGAGCTGCGAGTGTGAGGTAATTGTAAATATTGAAAAATCAACAAAAATTGGTGACCGATGATGAAACATTAAGGTTATGTTTGGTAAGAGTAGTTGGTAGATTAGTTTATCAGTAACTAGTATCTATCCCGTGCGATGCACGGGATGTAATTATTTTGGTAAATATTACAAATTGAAGTGTATTAATAGTTAAAATAGTAATAATTTGTAGAGAAATTGTTAAATAGTAAAATGTTGCACATGAAAAAATAATATATTATTAGAAACCTCATGTTTGATAACTGGGTACCGCGTCGTACCCACAAACAAATATTTTTAACTCTTTTATATTACTTTCAAACGAAACAATATATAATTGGTCGTGACTAAACACGATTTATTCAAGAACATGCCAACACATGGTAAAGATGGCTCTGACTCTTCTTTATTTATTATTTACACGCAAAACAACAACATATATTGGTCGTGATTAAAAGCCGATTTTTCTTAAGAACATGCCAACACAAGATAAAGACTGACTCTGACTCTTAATGGAACCTTATGATCAGAAGGAACTGGTGCAGCTGGAGTTTAAATGGAACCCTAATATGGATCATATGGATCTTTTTATAATATGATAATTTATTTGCAGTTCGACAAATAAGTTGTTAGTTTATCATTTTAATAACAGTTATACTTGATTAGCTAAATTATATTCAC
The DNA here is from genome assembly GCA_902706635.1 of Striga hermonthica. Taxonomy (NCBI): domain Eukaryota; kingdom Viridiplantae; phylum Streptophyta; class Magnoliopsida; order Lamiales; family Orobanchaceae; genus Striga; species Striga hermonthica. The sequence continues at coordinate 13,991,990 of CACSLK010027752.1, read as the reverse complement.
GAATATTTGTATACTTTTTTCTTATCTTGTTTAAAATAACATTAAAAATGTATGTTTAAAATATTAAAAACACTTAAACTGTTATATAACATATGTAAGATTATCTAAAATATTTTATATTATTCTTAAAAAATATATGAGGTCACCTATAATTTTTCTAAATTATTTTGTAAGTAAAACATGTCTAAAAAAGTTTAACACACACACAAATATATATATATATATATATATAATATTATATATAATATATATATATATATATAACATGTTTAAAATATACAAAACATCACATGTGAATAATATGTGTTCAATTTGTGTCCAATTTGATTACTCTCTTTGTACTACTTTGAAATGAAATCTTTACAATATATTTGTTTCTTTTAAATTATTATTTAAGTTGTATATACGACATAACCGTATGATAAATTTGCGTTAAAATATGCGATTTATTTATATGTATATACAAAATTTTAAATTAATTTTTCATTAAATATTAAATTTTGTATTTTTTTGTTTTTTATAATAGCATTCCCATTTAGAATATTGTTACCATGGTTAGTGTAAAAAATTTAACAAAAAAATGTCACATTTAAAAAAATAAAAAAGAAAAAAACAATTTTTTATGATAATGAATTTGTGTATATCTAAATCATCCTTGTGCTACAATACCACAGTCCGTACCCATAAACTTTTGTGACCAATTTCATTACCTTTTTTTTTGTATTACTTTGAAATGAAATCTTCACAATATATTTGTTTCTTTTAAATTATTATTTAAGTTGTATATATTGCATAACTATATGTTAAAATAATATTTTTACGTTGAATTTTACATTATTATTTAAGTTGTATATATTGCTAACTATATATTAAAAAAAATAATATTTTTACGTTGAAATATGCAATTTATTCCTATGTATATAAAACTTGTAAATAAATTTTTCAATATAGATTAAATTTTGTATTTTTTTTTTTTTTTTGGTTATAGCATTACCATTTAAAATATTGTTACCATGATTAGTGTAAAAATTTTAACCAAAAAAAATAATAATAATGTCACGTGTAGAAAAATTAATAAAAACAAAATGTTTCCATGATAATGAATTTGTGTATATTTAAATCATCCTTGTGCTATCCATCTGCAGAAACGTGTTGCATAAGGGAAGGATTAACTCAAACATTGAATTTGGAAAAATAAATTACAATCCATTTCCTTTTTTCACGGCAATCTAACTAAAACTGGATTTTACAAAATAAATTACAAAAACATTTCCCTTTTTCACGGCAAATTCGCTCACGCAATTAATGAGTCATGTGTGTGATACTTCTTTATATATAAGGTAATTAATGAAAATGGCTGGAAATTGTTTCTAAATTTGATTTATGTTAATCCTTATTATATATATAGATATATCATATAAAACATTAACTCTAAAATTTATTACATACCGAACAAATTGTGTAGAGATTTTATGATGTTAAAATTTTTCATGTTAGATAATTTTAAATATTTTGTATGTATATATTATGTTGTTGTACGACAATTTTTAATGTTTATTTCATTTAATGTGAAGGCTAAAATCATAAAAAAAGAATCTCAAACACTCAAACAATATATTTGCATAATTTAAGGCCATAAAGAAATTGATCTCCGAATCAGATTTGATTTTGAGAATCTGTGTTTTATTTCGAATTTGTATCTTAATATTAGTACACATCGAGCAAATTGTGTACATATTTTAGAACGTTAAAATGATTCACGTTAGGTAATTTAAATTTTATGTCTGTTGTTGCACGGAGGGTTTTAAGTATTGTTTCACAATATGTAAAAGTGTATTATTTTATTTTTATGAGATCTTGAATTTGAAAATTAATAGAATTCTTTCTCGTATGAATTTTAAATGTAACAATATTCTTTGGTATACACTACTAATAAAATCTATATTTAAAGATTTTATTTTTTGTTCTTTACCGAAAAAAATTCCTTAACTTAAGGAATCATATATCTTCAATCAGTCCACATCTATATACGTTCTTCACAAATTTAAATTTTAATTATTATTTCAACCATACTTCTTTATGCAATTTTTTGTGAAAATACAAAAGTAAATTTTTAATTTTGAATCAGTCGTGCATTAAAGTGTACAAAATTTTTAAATTACAAAACTATTCTTTTAATTTTAAATTAGAGGTAAATTGAAATCAGCCATAACCAAAAGTAATTTGTTTTACAATTGAAGTATTAAATCAACCGTAATTAATGTTGTTTGTTTTATTTGCCATGATTTTCTCCAAACTAAAGTAACAACTATCATGATTTAAGGGCTCTATTTGATAATGCTAGATTTTTGCCAAAAAAAAAAAAAAAACAAATAAAAGTTACTAAAATAGTATGTAATTAATGCAATAAATTTTGACTATAGTTTGACATACTATTTTTGAAAAAAGGTAATTCTTTTTATATATATATAGATTTTTTAGTTTATAGTTTATGATTTATACTTAAAAAGATAGCTTATAATAAAAGTATTTGGTAAAATTAGCTGATAAGCTAGTTGAAATAAAAATTTCAACGAACTTGTCTGAAAAATTACCTAAACAAGCTTATTAAATAAATTCAAGTTTATTTATAAGAAACTCATCCTACCAAACGAAATTTAATTAATACAAGAAACTTATAAATTAATCAAATAAGTTATAAGTTAACTATTTGTCCACTAAATCTAGTCTAACAAGTGGGGCTATTAGAGCATCTCCAACCATGCCCACTGTACATACAGTTTCTACAGTAAAATTCCACTAGTTATACAGTTTCAACAGTACCAGCAACTCCAATCCATTCCCTCTATAATTCCCTTCTAAAAGAATATTCCAAGTATATTCTTTTCTAATTTAATTAATTTACTAAATAATCTCTACAAATTATATTTTAATGCATTATGCGTGCTAAATTTTACATATCTATGTATATATATTAATTATTAGTTAATAAGATTAATTAATAAATTTAAATCCAAATTATAAAATTACATATAAAATTATAATAAGATAAATGCATTATTCTTATTTTGTAATTTTAACTTGTTTGTTTGAAATATTATTTTAGGAAATTTAAATTCTAATTAATATTCTGTCATATTATTTAATAAATTATTCAATTTCTTATTATCTACCATATTAATTACAATAATTAAATTTAAAACAATTATAAAATGTTTTAATTCAACCCATAAAACTATTTAATACAATTAGCCCAATTATAATTAAAAAAAAAAAGCCCACCCACAATACATCTAAATAGCCCAAAATACAATCCAATTTAATTTTTTTAACCAAAAAAAAAAAGAAAAAAAAAAAGAAAAATTTATAGCGGATGAACAGTGGAACGGTTGCCAAACCGTTCCACAAAACCCCTCTGCCTTTTCCTGCACACATAGAGGACCCGATTGAAGATGAATTCTCTCCACCCTTACCGTTTTCGCTTCCTATAGCGTAGGGGTTGAAGATGCTCTTACGAAGCTAGCTGCATTAGATAATTTATTTGGAGTTATATTGGAGCTAGTTGCACTAGCTAATTCACTTGGGTGTTGATTGGTATAATAGAATGGAATATCGTAGGAATGGAATATTTTGAATAATGAAATGATTATGAGAATGGAATGAAATAAGTTTTGTCATTGATGCATTTGGTATGCAGAAGGAATAAGACCTTAATGGAATGACATTATCATTTTTTTATTATAAAAATAAAAAAATCTTTTCTTAAAACAATAATATATTTTTAATAAATTATATATAAATGATTTTTTAATAATATATAAAAATAAAATAATATATTTTTAATAATATATAAAAATAAAATAATATATTTTTTAATAATATAAAAAATAATATATTTTTAAAAATATATACAAATATAATAATATATTTTTAAATTACATATATAATAAATAATATATTCTTAAAAGTAATATAATTTTAATATATAAAAAATAATATATTTTTAATAATATATAAAAATAAGAAGTAATATATTTTTTATAATATATATTTTTATTTTTAAATTAAACAATAAATAAAAGTAAGTTTTCAATATTTTTATTTGAATTTTATTTTTTAAAATAAATTTATTTAATATAATTTAATCATTATTTATAATATATATTATAGATTTATTTATTTTTATTATTTTTTATTTTTATTTTTTGAAAAATTGATTCCTACACACATGGAAATGAAAAAACTTTCCATGAACTATGAAATGACTAATCCCATGGAGATGAGTTTTGTCATTACCATTGGAATGGTCATTCATTTTCAAAAATTATACCAATCACGAGATGAGGAATGAATAAGGAAATGATCATTCCATTCTCATGTCATTTTGGAGTTATACTGAAATTGAACCTAGTTACACTAGCTAATTCATTTTGGAGTTATTTGCATTATCTAATTCACTTGGAGCTATTTTGGCTATTTTTGGAGCGAGTGCACTTAGAGCTATTTTTGGCAATTTTCGAACTAGCTGCACTAGCTAATTCATTTATCAAATGATTAGTATGAGGGAATGACACATGAATGAAATGACCATTCTCTTACTCATTCCTTATCTCATGATTGATATATTTATTTTATCGGAATGACCATTTCAACGAGAATTGCAAAATATCTTAATGGGATTAGTTATTTCATAGTTAATGCAAGGTTTTTTCATTCCCATATTTGTAGGATCAATTTTTCAAAAATTAAAATAACAAAATACTAATAAGAAATAAATATATAATATGTACTATAAATCATGATTAAATTATATTAAATAAAATTAATTTAAAAATAAGTTTCAAATAGAAAGTTGAAAAAATTATTGTTATTTATTGTTCATATTTCACTTAAATATATATTAAATACTTATATAAAATTAAACTAAAAAAAATGTATTTATAAGTAATTTAACAATATTTTTTTTTTTTGTTTTTATACATCATATTTATTATATATTTATTTTTATGTTGAATTATAATACAAAAAATTATATTCGACTACATATGCTTGTAAGGGTTTAAGTAATGATTTATTTGTATTAGTTAACATGTAAACGAATACATATTTCATTAATTTATTATATAATGTACATGAATGTAATAATACAAAAATATATTTATTAAAATACAGTATATTGTTTTGGGAATAACTACCCGTTGACGGAATTATTCTGTCAGTGTTGTTATCGTAGATTATCTGCACTACATAATGTACATGTGTATCTAACGGTGAAAAGCACTGACGAAACCATCCTGTAATGGGACTGTAGTCATCCCTGTTTTGTTTTAAGGGAAAAATTAATTTTAAAAATAATCATAAATAAAAACTGTTGTAGCAAATTTTATTTATATTTTCCGAGCACTGAATCGAAGATTCGTTTCCCGAGTCGATCACAAGGAAGGTTTAGCCGGATTAAATTATGCGTTTAGTCGATTACGTAAAATAATGAATTAAAGACCTAAACACTCTAATCAATTTTAAGGTTCTTACTTGATTATCTATTATGATTTACTAATGAATGATAAAAAGATAGATGAAATCGTAAAGAAATTTTATAGAAGAGTTAGGGTATCGGAGAATAATTGTTATCAATTCTAATGATAATTCCAAGTTATTAATTTTTCGATTAAGTGATTCGATTAACATACTAATTTAGAGGTTTATATTCAATAACTTTTCGTAACATGAATATAAACATAAATTAGTATATTTCGTACCAAATAATACATAAGCAATACAATTACGAACATGCTTACTCGTTTCGAGCCGAGATCGACTAACTTCGCCCCTCTCGGTTTTAAAGTTAATTAAGTAGGTTTAGAAGATTTTTAATCAACTGAACCATAAAAATAAATATAACTCGAAACGATATGAACAATCAACAACAATTCATTAACATCAAACCGAAACAATCATTCCCCTCTCCCTAACAAGATTGTTTAGTTACTCATGATAATAAAAACCAAAACCTCAATACTAACCCAAGCCATCATCATTCTTAAGAAAAGATAATGAAGACTTACGATTATTATTGAAGGGTTAATACACCACGAGAACTTAAACCGGAAGAGATACAAATCTTACACTCTTTATTTATGAACATGCATGAAGATAAACTTCAAGAAGAACAAGACACAAGAAGAACATAATGAAAGTTTAAGAGATTTTGTGAAAGAAAATGATGATTTTCAAGCTTGGAGTTGTCCCCCTTTTATAGCCAAATAATCCTCTTTTGTAGCTGAAGATTAGTAGCAATAATAGCATGATATCACCCCTTTTTGTTGTCTTCAACGTCATTGATGATATTTGGCACCAACCATCACTAAAATGAGCTTAAAAAGTTCACCAGCTGCAGAAACAGGGGTAGTAGCGCCGCTACTAGGGTAGTAGCGCCGCTACTATGCCGACAGAGGAAAGGTTGCCCTTGGCGCTACTTAGTTAGCGCCGCTACTGTGTCGGCAGCTTGCATGTCTTCACGGTTTTCGCTCGTTCGGGCTCGTTTGGACTCGGAATTGAGTTATGTTTTTTCCTACGCGTAGCTAACGAACCCCTCTATCCAATGATGCTTGCAAACCACACTTTTTCCCAGAATACGAATTTTGTGGAATTTTCAACCTTTACAGGGTCGGTAACTTGCTCAGCTTTACATTTCAGCCCCGTTTGGATTCATCCGAACTCGAAATCGAATTACGCTTTTTCTCACTTGTCGCTAACTAACTTATCTAGTTAGTTGTTTTTAAATGATCGCATTTCGAGCTTAATCCAATCCTCACGGGGTTTTCGACCTGCACAACAAAAAACAAGAAGAAAACAGGAAAAATACCGGAAAACGAAAGAAAAACACCAAAATGCTTACAAATACATAAAACACACATAAAACAATAAAAAGACTCTAAAACCAAATAAAAGACTCAAATTGGGGGAAAAAGAATAAGAAAATAAATACAAAAAAAACGTAACAAAAATAGGACAAACAACTCCCCCACACTTAAACCTTTGTTCGTCCCAAACAAAAAGAAAAGAAGAAAACGAAAAAGAAAACAAGCAAATGAGCGTGGATAATAGCTTCAGACAAGATAAGTTTCAAATTAATCAACTTAGTCGAGGAGACTTCCAATGACCAATAGCATACCTCAATTACAACTCGAACGATACGCTTTGAAAAGACAAACTCTCAAGTACGGTAATATGATACGTACATGCCTCACTCAGTTCCTGTATGAATATAAATTGGGACGCTCAAATTGGTCGTCAATCAAATCAATCATAAATTTGCCTATCGTCTATCTCTTACTCTAAAATAGTGAAATTCATGCGATAATGAATCAAGAGGACTTTTAAGGATGTAACGTAGGCTCTTTGGATCGGGTAGGATAGATATAGGCTAAGTGGCTAAATAAAATCAAAACAACCCAAATCACTCACAAAACCATAAGAATGAACCCCTTCGGTTTTTATAAACCAACCGTTTCCTCCCATATCCTTACGTTATTCGCATTATATGAATATTTACACTTTTTTTTTCTTTTTTTTTTAATGAATGAAAACCTTCGGGTGTTAGATTTCCCCGCGGCCTCATTTCTTCTTCTTTTTTTTTTTCATTATCATTTTTTTTATACACAACAATCATCAATCACCTCCGATTCTCCACCCACAACTCCATATTATCATCGTCACGATGTTATAAAAGAAAGAAAACCGATAAGGCTCAAAGGGGGTGACTAGCGAAATTATTTACGGAAAAAGTAAAAAGAGAAACAAAATACAAGGAATGCCTCAATCATTTCCACACCACATAAATCCAACCGATTCATTTCAGAGTAGACTCTAGGCAAATTCTAACGGACAACGATTCTGACCAATATCTCACAAGAACAAATTAAGGTTCAAACCTCACATAAGGTAAATAAATGTCCAACAAAACGACCAATCAAATTCACCGAGATAAGCTAGTCATGATCATCATCATATCTCCCAAACTTCATCAACAATTATCAACCAATCTCAAAATCCGCCACAATCCATACTCACAAAAACACATAAACTGACTCAAAATAAGACACAACAAAAAGCAAAAAAAAAAATAGAAATAATCTAAAGGAACTAGACACGGTTAACCACATAGTCACGCAAGCACGTAAAACTCCCCCACACTTAAAACCAGACAATGTCCCCATTGTCGATCCGTAGTGAAAGAGAGTTAGACCATATAACTAACCGACTGAAAATAAAACAAACTGTACAAAATAAAAGAGAAAGAAAAAGAAAAACGTACTAAGCACAGTGACAAGTCACTGTGCGTCCGGCGGCACTGGTGGAGGGTGGAGGTAGTCGGGCCCCAAACAATGATGGGCATTGTACAAATCAAATCTCTCACCCCATTGGAATCAGGGCAACTCTCCCGAACTCAGTTTGGAAGGTGAAATGTGGTGGTTGGGGTGGCCTCCATTTGTAATATGGGCAAGGTCCTGTAATGGCCTCATCGTGTACTCATGCAGTTCTGGTCTGGTCTCCTGGATGGAAATGGTAATGGACTCACCCAACACCATCATGGTTAACTTCCCCCTTTTTACATTAATAGTCGTGTCCGTGGTTGCCATGAATGGTCGCCCAAGGAGGATGGTGTGCTCTTTCTCATTCGCTCGAATATCCCCCACATCGAGGACAACAAAGTCTACGGGAACGATCAACTTCCCCACTCGAACGAGCACATCCTCCACAATGCCCTCGGGCTGACGGAGTGAGCGATCGGCAAGCTGCAAGCGCATCCGAATAGGCTTCAAACCCTTAAGCTCAAGATGCCGATAAATAGATAGTGGCATGAGATTTATGCCCGCTCCAAGATCGAGCATTCCCAAAGTCTCTTTTTCATTCCCAAAGGCAATGTTGATCACAAAGCCTCCGGGATCTATTTCTTTCTTCGGCAAGAGATGATGCAAAACACTTGCTGCCTCATAGATTATGACATCCCCGTCACTATCGAACCTCTTCTTGTTGGTGGAAACTTCCTTTAGGAATCGTGCATGGACCGGTAGTTTCTTCAACACATCGGGAGGAGATAGGTCGACATTGGCCTTAGCCAACATCACATGTAGGTCCCGAATCATCGTGCGGTCCTTTTTCTCTAAAAGTGGGCTTGGAATGGGGAGTCTCAGTCAGTACGGGTTTGGGGATTTGTGCAAGGTAGGCTCAGGTGGCGATGTCACTGGGATTTTTTCTTGCTTCCTCGGGCCCTCTTTTTCTTTTTTCTCCAAGTTTGGCATAATCACGGTTATGACATTCACGTGCTCCGGCTGACTTGGTAATTTTTCCTTGTCTCTCTCGGCCTCGAGGATCCCGACCCGTGTGGCTAACTGGTCTATTTGTGTCTCTAAACGTTTGATTGATGACTCCTGATTGGTCATGAATTGGAGAACTTTGTCCAACCTATCGTCTTGGTGAGACGAACTTTGCCCGGCCCCCTGGTTTTGCATCCCGACAATTGGTCCCTTTTGTTGTTGTTGGAATTGTTGTTGTGGGTAGTTCAACCTCATTTGCTGTTGAGGAACATAATTGGGCTGAGGTTGTTGTTGAACAAAATTTTGGTGGGGCTGTTGAACATTGTTGTTGTTAGCCCAAGAGAAATTAGGGTGATTTCGTCATCCTGGGTTGTATGTGTTGGAGAATGGATCGTTGATTTGTCGGTTCTGGTACCCTTGCAAAGCGTTGGCGTATGCCGATTGATCGCCAAAGTCTTGATCGAAAGCTGAAGGGCACACCTCCGACCCATGCCCTTGAACTCCACACGTCCCAAAAACATTAACAACCATGGATTGTATTGGCTGAACTCCTCTTGATGTGAGTAACTTCATTTGCTCCGTCAGTTCGGCGATTTTCTGAGCAATAGCATCTTGTCCGGGCGAAACCTCGCTTACGGCCATCCTCTTCCCACGGAAACTCTTTTGAGAAGAGTTGGTACTCATCGTCTCAAAAATTTCCATCATCTCCTCCGCCGTGCGAGCGCCAATGTCACCACCGGCGGCATTATCCACCATGAATTGTAAGTTTCGGTCGAGGGAATCGTAAAAGCTGCTCACCAATAAGCCGGGTGGGAGATTATGATGTGGGCACTGTCTTTGAAGTTCTTTGAATCGCTCCCACGTCTCATGGAATGGCTCATTGGGATGTTGGGTGAAGGATACGATTTGACCCCTTAGTTCCTGAGTCTTTTGATGGGAATAATATTTCCCGATAAACTTGGAATACACTTGCTCCCAAGTAGTGAGTGAGTCGGGAGCAAGATTCATAAACCAAGCCTTTGTCTGGTCCTTTAATGTGTGCGGGAAACACCTCATCTTTAGTTGGTCCTCGTTTAACCCTTGAAGAGGAAAGGTTTGGAGGACATTATAGAACTCCCGGATGAAATGGAGGGGATCTTCGTTTGGCAATCCATAGAAAGATGGTAGTTGATTGTAATGGATCGTCTTTAACTCGTAATTTCGAGCCGCAGGTCCCAAACGGATGCAAGAAGTCACTGGCCCGATCATTGGTTGGGCCATGTCTCGAAGAAGGTACCTCGGTGGATTGTTTACTTCTTCTTCATTATTTTGGGCCATTTCACCTTGATTGTCAGAGCTCGTCGTGTCAAGGGAAAGGTTGGCGAACAACTCTCGTAAATCCTCGTTAATGGATTTGTCGCTTGGAATGAGTACTCGACCACTCCTAGTACGCATGCAAAAACAACAATCTGTTACGAGCACCCGTTAAAAACAAATTAAAAACACTCCGAAAATACTAATAAGAAAAATAAGTAATTACAAGGAATTAAACGAAACACAAAAAACAAGATTACACAAAAGATCGAAAAGAAAAACTAATCGATTAAGCACATACATCAAATCCTAAAACTTTCCCCGGCAACGGCGCCAAATTTGTTGTAGCAAATTTTATTTATATTTTTCGAGCACCGAATCGAAGATTCGTTTTCCGAGTCGATCACAAGGAAGGTTTAGCCGGATTAAATTATGCGTTTAGTCGATTACGGAAAATAATGAATTAAAGACCTAAACACTCTAATCAATTTTAAGGTTCTTACTTGATTATCTATTATGATTTACTAATGAATGATAAAAAGATAGATGAAATCGTAAAGAAATTTTATAGAAGAGTTAGGGTATCGGGGAATAATTGTTATCAATTCTAATGATAATTCTAAGTTATTAATTGTGCGATTAAGTGATTCGATTAACATACTAATTTAGAGGTTTATATTCAATAACTTTTCGTAACATGAATATAAACATAAATTAGTATATTTTCGTACCAAATAATACATAAGCAATACAATTACGAACATGCTTACTCGTTTCGAGCCGAGATCGACTAACTTCGCCCCTCTCGGTTTTAAAGTTAATTAAGTAGGTTTAAAAGATTTTTAATCAACTGAACCATAAAAATAAATATAACTCGAAACGATATGAACAATCAACAACAATTCATTAACATCAAACCGAAACAATCATTCCCCTCTCCCTAACAAGATTGTTTAGTTACTCATGATAATAAAAACCAAAACCTCAATACTAACCCAAGCCATCATCATTTTTAAGAAAAGATAATGAAGACTTACGATTATTATTGAAGGGTTAATATACCACGAGAACTTAAACCGGAAGAAATACAAATCTTACACTCTTTATTTATGAACATGCATGAAGATAAACTTCAAGAAGAACGAGACACAAGAAGAACATAATGAAAGTTTAAGAGATTTTGTGAAAGGAAATGATGATTTTCAAGCTTGGAGTTGTCCCCCTTTTATAGCCAAATAATCCTCTTTTGTAGCAATAATAGCATGATATCACCCCTTTTTGTTGTCTTCTACGTCATTGATGATATTTGGCACCAACCATCACTAAAATGAGCTTAAAAAGTTCACCAGCTGCAGAAACAGGGGTAGTAGCACCGCTACTAGGGTAGTAGCGCCGCTACTATGCCGACAGAGGAAAGGTTGCCCTTGGCACTACTTAGTTAGCGCCGCTACTGTGTCGGCAGCTTGCATGTCTTCACGGTTTTCGCTCGTTCGGGCTCGTTTGGACTCGGAATTGAGTTCCATTTTTTCCTACGCGTAGCTAACGCACCCCTCTATCCAATGATGCTTGCAAACCACACTTTTGCCCAGAATACGAATTTTGTGGAATTTTCAACCTTTACAGGGTCGGTAACTTGCTCAGCTTTACATTTCAGCCCCGTTTGGATTCATCCGAACTCGAAATCGAATTCCGCTTTTTCTCACTTGTCGCTAACTAACTTATCTAGTTAGTTGTTTTTAAATGATCAAATTCCGAGCTTAATCCAATCCTCACGGGGTTTTCGACCTGCACAAAAAAAAACAAGAAGAAAACAGGAAAAATACCGGAAAACGAAAGAAAAACACCAAAATGCTTACAAACACATAAAACACACATAAAACAATAAAAAGACTCTAAAACCAAATAAAAGACTCAAATTGGGGGAAAAAGAATAAGAAAATAAACACAAAAAAAAACGTAACAAAAATAGGACAAACAAAAACCTAACATTAATACAAATATTTGTTTTCTATAAAATAGTTAAATAATAATATAGAATGATAAAAGTAACGTCATTCTATTCAGGTATTATTCCTTCTGTATACCAAACACATCAATGGAAAAAAAACTTGTTTCATTCCTTTCTCATATTCATTCTATTCTTCAACGCATTCCATTTATATCAAATTTCATTCCAATATATATACCAATCATGCCATAGAGCTATTATGGAGGTAGTTGCACTAGCTAATTCACTTGAAGCTAATGTTGATGCTAATAAAATATCAACAATGTTGTACGAACTGCATACTAAATATACGCTCGGTTCGGTCTGCATGAATGGAATTATATAGTTTATTCGAAACGGATACTCGATCTATCCGTGACTTTTTTTATATGAATCATGAGAGGATACATGAATTAAACTATACAAAAAATATGAATATATCATTGGGTTAAGCCTCTCAGAGAATTAAAATGTTTTCTCCTTTTAAGAATGAATTTTCCTCTCCCTCTTCTCCATCATTGAGCTTAGTCTATAATGTAGTACATTTGTACTACATGTACTGTTCATTATGTGTAGTACAAGTTACTATTCATGGGCTTGTTCATCCTGTGAGTTATGTTCGTCCTTTGAGGACCCGTTCGGTCTAAAATGCTTTATGTTCATATTTTGAGTACATGTTCGTCCTTTGAGGTCCATTCAGTCCAAATTACTTTCTGTTCGTACTTTGAGTACCTATTCGTCCTTCGAGGTCCATTCGGTCCAGAATACTTTATGTTCGTAATTTGAGTACCTGTTCATCCTTTGAGGTCCATTCTGTCCGGAATACATCATGTTCGTACATTGAGTACCTGCTCGCCCTTTGAGGCCCATTCGGTCTGGAATACTTTCTATTCGTACTTTGTGGTCCTGCTCGGTCCAGAATACTTTATGTTCGTACTTCAGGGCTATGTTTGGTCCGAAATACTTCCTGTTCGTATCTGTTCCAGACTTAGAAAAATCAGCACCTTTAGAATCCATTTTTTGGGCATTTTAACCCATTTTTAGGCCCCGTTTGCTTTGCCATGTGTCACTCTTCTATTAGCTGTGAACAAATTGGGTATCACCAGCTAATTTGGAGCTTGTTGCACTAGCTAATTCACTTAGAGCTATTTTTGGAGCTAGTAAAACTAGCTAATTTACTTCGAGCTATTACTACACAAGTGAAGTTCGTTATACTACATAAGTGGTGAGCTAATTAATTTACTTAGAGCTATTATTACACATGTTAAACAAATTTTCTTGGAGCTATTATTACACACGTGGAGCTAGTTACACTAGCTAAGTTGTGAGCTAATTTACTTGAAGCTATTAATACACACGTGGAGCTAATTACAATGTATAAGTGATGAGCTAATTTACATGGAGCTATAATTGTTAAACGACAGACCAAAGTAGCAAATAAAGCTATTAGATCATCGGTAATGCTCCCCTACCCACAGTGGACACATGTTAATATGCCCACCTTTTATGTGGCATACACACATTGATCATATATTTTTTGAACATATTAACATCACCAATGAGTGCATACCACATAAACGGCAGGTATATTAATATGTGTCCACCGTAGGTAGGGGAGCATTATCGATTAGATCATACATCACTCAAAAAGCAACAAACATTCAAATGTTAACATCCTATATGGATAAAATTTGTATA
>CACSLK010027752.1:13938633-13977655 GCA_902706635.1 Striga hermonthica | reverse complement strand
AAAATTGGATCATTTGTGAATCAGCGGTCGAGATCGCACGCAAAAATCAAGGGCACATTCTTCGAAGCGACAAAATGTCCTTTGAGGTTCACATTCATGATGATTGACATGTGAGAAATGTAATTTTATATTACGACCGTTGACCTTACTCCATAGCTCGAGGTCGCATGAAGTAGATTCAGGGGAACTAAATGATATACATGAATAAGTTTTGCAAGTACAATTATCTTAATTAATACTCATCCAACAAATAAAATTGCACTACAACTACAAGTATAAAGGAATCTCAAAACTAATAATTACATAAGATTTTATCAATTTCAGTGTGTGATGCATTCATGCAGCTAATCTATAGCTTTAATAGTCACTCTTTAATATCAAGTTACAGCTCCATAAATAGAGAAATTGTTTCATCTCATTTTTCTTTTTTCTGTTTAATAAACAAATACCCTTCTAGACCATATATAATACATTCATTTCACCACCTTTAAATCCTATAAAAGTTACTCAACATTAGAAAAAGTTAAAAAAAAAAAAGCATATAAAAATTGACCCATTACCTGTCATAATTTTCTTTTGTATTGCACAAGCAAAAATGTTTCCTTAGCACAAAAGGAAACAAATGTTCATTGGAAAAACACACACTAAGAATGACCTAAAATAGGATTTTTTTTAACCTGAAAATTAAAAAAAAAAAATAAAAAAAAAAATAAAGTGCTGGAACAAAAATACACAAACAGATGCGAGTGGAAAAAAAATCAAAACCACGTATTTGGAGAATACGTTTTTCATTGTAAAGCGTATTCTCAAAATACGTTTTCCATTGTAAAAAAAATTGTAAAACGTATTATGAGAATACGTTTTACAATTAAATTTGTAAAGAAAACGTATACGTGGTTTTCATTTTGTTCCACATCTCTTTTTTTTTTGTTTTTTTTTGTCCACTTGTATTTTTATTATTTTTAATATATAAATTGCCCAAATAAAATAGAGCTTCTCGTTAATATTTAAAAAAAAAAAAGAATTTCAACAGTATAAAAAAATGTGTATGGAGCTATTGGATGGCTCGACTTATGAAGTCATCCAGTTATTCACATATGATGTATTGACACGTATACTGCAATAAATGTACATTGAACATGCGTCAATAATAAAGTTATGGATGACTCCATAAAGGAGCCATCCGATAACTCCATAGAATTACTGTTTTTTCCTACTCTCAAATCAACTTTATTATTTTATTTTAAATATTATTTTAATACGAACTCAAAATTTCAGTAACAATTAACTATATAAATTTTTTTCAAAATTAACTATAAAACGTGTTACTATATAAATTTTTTTCAAAATTAACTATAAAACCCCGTTTTTAATGAATTTATTTGTATCCAAGCACGTCCTAAATTATTCCACACAGAACTTGCATTGCCTAATAATTTATTATTTTTTTATCCTAAACAAACACAGCCCACACAACACCGTGGCATGACCGATTTCGTATATTCCCTTCAGTGAATATAAAACTACTATAATATCCTCGGGTTCCTTTTACGCAATACCCATAACTGACCCTAAACGGTGAAGGGCAATATCGTCCACTAAATTACACGCTTCCAAACCACGCACGTTCTTCACAGAAAGGCGGCCCTGCGATTTACCGCAAATACCCCGGCCTAACGGATATAAACAGATAATATCATGGACAAAACGGTAATATAAGTGGGAGATAAAAGAGGAACGTGAAGTGATCGGCGCACACCATAAAAAGTGGCTCTGTGAAAAAAGAAAAAAAAAAAAGAAAACGAGAGAGCTTGAGGAGTGAGAAAGGGATAAAGGTTAGAGAGAGAAAGTTGGTTTTCGAGACGTTACCGGATTTATCAGTATCCTATTCGTCGGAATTTGGGAACCCTTTTCGCGTCCGCACAAGGGTTCCTGGCAATTTACGGTTTTGTTTGTACGCGTCCGTGCCCAATATCACAGGCCCATTCAGTTTCCGTTCTTGGCCGTGTTGGGTTTTGAGATCCGCCGCGAAATGTTCTCGCCGCCGAGGGTGCTGTGGTGGAAGTCGCCGAGGAGTGAGCCGGGCCTGAAGAACGGGTCCGTTTCTGGGCCGGGCTTGGGCTTGAACACTAGCGCCGCAAGCCCGAGGAATGGTGAGGCATTAGCTGAAGGCAAGGCGGTGGGTTTTGTTGGGGACGGCGGGGTCGTGGACCAGGAGATGTTGGCCGACAGGGCTTCGAAGCTCGAAAATGAGGTCGTCGCGTTTTTTGACCAAATTAATTTTTATACTCTGTTTTCAACTACTTGTAATTTTCCTTGTTTACTGTGCTTTTCATTGGTTTTGTTGTTTGTGAGATCGAATTTAGGTTTTAGGAATTTTAGTTAATTTCTCCAAAGTAGCGTAATTTGGAAGACAGTGAAACCATAGAAATCTTGTGAAATTTTATTGGAAAACTTGCATACAAATCTATATGAAATATTCTTGTTTTACAGTTGAGCTGGTGATGAGCAAGTATTTTATCTGCGAACCGCAATATCTGGCGGTAGTAGATGAAGCAAGCCATTATTTTTCCATGGCCATGGTTGGTGGTTTTGCTTTGTTATAGAAGTTGTATGTGTACGTTGAAGCTAGTCGTCTCGTAGGATGTTTAATTAGCATTGCCTCTTTTAACGACAGCCATATTTATTTTAAAAGAGTAGTTTACTTGATTGCTCTTTTACCCCCTTTGGGATAAATTTTGTTTCTTTGTTTATCTTCTTTTTCACATGGGTATTGCTTGCTCTACGGGAACCCTTTGGCTTTGGATTTAGTAGCTTCATGTAATTGAGGACAGTTTGCATACATTGTGAGTGTTTGATACTTGTTTATATATTATTGACATAATACTAAAGTGACAAGCAGCATATCGTTTCGAAGTTCGATACTTCTCTTTGGCTTCAAATTCCACTCTTCACGAGTCATGCGATGCTTTAGTCCCTCTAAAAGTAGTTTGTTATTTGCAGTAAAGTTAGATAATCAAAATTTGTTGTGGGTGAAAATTTGTGTTGCTTAGTTCTTCTGTCTTATCTTTTTTGTTCCTTGCAGCTCTTTGAATATCAGTACAAAATGGGTCTCCTGTTGGGTGAGAAAACGGAGTGGAATTTGAAGCATGAAGGACTAACGCAAGCTTTAGCTGATGCATCTGATACTTTGAAAAAAGAGCGAGCAGCTCATTCAAGTGCAATGTCAGAAATGGAAAAGCGAGAAGAGAATTTAAAGAAAGCTTTGGGTGTTGAAAAGCAGTGTGTGCTTGATGTAAGATTTGCACTTCCCGATCTGTGGCTCCTCATCTTGAATCAGATAGATAATTACCTGGGTTTATTGGATTTTTTTAATGATCTCATCTAGAATAATGGCTGTAATTTTATTTTTGCATTTCAATTGTGTAAAGTTATATATGTATAAATTGCATGGATTGCTTTGTCTTTTCATGTAGTGTACCTGACCAAGGACCAACTTTTTATGCTGTTTGTTGGTGTTGCCTCAGCTTGAGAAGGCTTTGCGTGAGATGCGTTCGGAACATGCTGAAATCAAGTTTAATGCCAACTCGAAATTGGACGAGGCTAATGCATTAGTCACAAGCGTTGAACAGAAATCTTTGGAGGTTGATGCAAAGTTCCATGCGGCTGATGCCAAACTTGCTGAGGTAAGCAGGAAGAGTTCAGAAATCGAGAGGAAATTGCATGAGTTGGAGACTCAAGAGAATGCGCTTAGAAGAAAACGGTCCCTTTTCGCCACAGAGTACGCTCGAGGATCTTAGTTCTCTTACGATCATACTTACATTCTTGAATGGGCAATTTTATTTATTTGTGTTGCTGCCGGGTCCGTGTTCATATGCCATATTTTTTGTCTTACTTGAAAAGACTTACATTTTTACCCAGGCGTGAGGCACATGAAGCTTCTATGTCAAAGCAAAGGGAAGACTTAAGGGAGTGGGAGCAGAAGTTAAAGGAAGCAGAGGAGAGGCTAACTGATGGTAGAAGATTGCTAAACGAAAGGGAGAGAAAGGCAAACGATAATGATAATCTCTTGAAGCAAAAACAGACGGACCTCGAAGAATTACAGAAAAAGATTGAGATTACCAATTCTGATTTGAGGAACAAGGAAGAAGATATATGCAAAAGACTAGCAAGCCTAGCTTGTAAAGAGAAGGCAAGTATATATCATCTTAATGTGGACTATCAATCAATAAATAAGTTTCTTTTCACTTTTCCGATTACCATGAATGTTAATTTTTTGTTCCCCTATTTTTACAGGAAGCTGTTGATGTTAGAAAGAGATTAGAAGAAAGAGAGAAGCAAATGCTGGAGTTAGAAGAAAACTTGAACACCAGAGAAAAAGTAAGTAGATCTGGCTAAGGTACTTTTTTCATGTCTTCTGATTGCGTTTTGAATGATTAATTTTATAATGTGTGTGCAGTTGGAGATTCAGAAACAATTGGATGAACATCAAAGTATCCTGACCAAGAAGCAGAAAGAGTTTGAATTGGAGATGGAGCAGAAGAGAAAGTCGAATGACGAGCAGCTGAAGGAGAAGATGGCTGAGGTGGAGAAGAAGGAAGCTGAGATCACACACATGGAAGTGAAAGTGATGAAACGGGAACAAGCGGTTGAAAAGAAAATGGAGAAAGTGAGAGACAAGGAAACTGATATCGACTCGAAATCAAAAGCTTTGAAGGAAAGGGAGAACTCTCATAAAGTAGAGAGGATAAACTTGGAGAAAGAAAAGAAACTTGTGCTTGCAGAAAAGCAAAACTTCCTCTGTCTCAAGGCGGAGCTTGAGAATCTTAAGGCCCACAGAGAGGGCCAGTTGGAGAAACTAAATGAAGAGAGGGAACAGCTAAAAATAACCGAAGACGAAAGATCAGAATTTACTCGCCTGCAATCGGAGCTGAAAAAGGAGATAAACAGATACAGATTCCAAAGCGAGCAACTTATGAAGGAAGCAGATGATTTGAAGCAAGAGAAGGAGAAATTCGAGAAAGAATGGGAAGAGCTGGATAATGAAAGGACCCAAATAAAGAAAGAGGAAGAGGATGTCCTTGAACAGAAACGTCATCTGGAGAAACTAAGGCTGTCTGAAGAAGAAAGGCTAAATAATGAAAAGCTCGAAAAACAGCAATATGTGCAAAGGGAACTAGAAGCTCTTAAACTGGCTCAAGATTCTTTTGCTGCTAGAATGGAGCACGAAAAGGCACTATTAGCTGAAAAAGCCCAAAGTGAAACAACTCAACTGATTCATGATCTTGAAGTACGGAAGCAGGAACTCGAGGCTGAATTCCGAAGGAAGCAGGAAGAGTTAGAGAGTTCTTTGAACAAGAGGGAACAACTGTTTGAAAAGGAGAAGGGAAAGGAACTCGAGAATGTCAATTACTTGCGGGAGGTTGCCAGAAGAGAAATGGAGGAGATGGATTTAGAAAGACTTCGGATGGAGAAAGAACGCGCGGAACTTTCAGAAAATAAGAAGCGTATCGAGACTCAGCAACTCGGAATGAAAAAAGACACAGAGGAACTTGTTAGTTTAAGCCTGAAGCTGAAGGATCAGAGAGAACAACTTATCAAGGAAAGAGAACGTTTCATTGTGTTTTCTGAGAAGCAGAAGAACTGCAAGACATGCAGGGAGACTATTCGTGAGTTTATGCTCTCTGATCTTCATCCATTGCCAAAGGTAGCAGAAGATTATTTGAAGGAGGCTGAGAGGTTAAATGCTGAGTCATCATCCCCTGCTCTGGCTAAATCTCCTGCTGCTGGTACAAAAACCATGTCTTGGCTCAGGAAGTGCACCTCGAAGATTCTTATATTTTCACCAGGAAGGAGACTCGATCTTGATTGCAGTCAGAATCCTGAGGTTGGAACTTCGGTGAAGCAGGATGATGTCACCAATTCTTCTAACACATCACCAAGCGGGGAAAAGGAACCGGAATTATTATCCTCGAGAGTTGCGAATGATTCTTATGATGTCCAAATCGTTGAATCTGAGACTGCCATTGGAGAATTCGGAGCTGCTCAAGCTCTTTCAGGTGAAAAGGAACCAGAATTATCCTCGAGAGTTGCGAATGATTCTTATGATGTCCAAATTGTTGAATATGAGACTGCCATTGGAGAATTTGGAGCTGCTGCTCAAGCTCTTTCAGTTGATCAAGATCCCCCGAGTAAACCTGAGTATTCTAATAGTACTGGAGTTAGAACAAGAGGACGTAGGACACGAACATTTGGTGGTTCTAAGACCAATGATAATGTGGAAACCGAAACCTCTGTTCACACTAATGATGATAGAGCAGAATCTGATCTTGGTGGAGCACCAAAGAACACTAGAAAGCGAAATCGAGTTGAAGGCCATTCGGTCAATCAAATTGTTGAAGGCCGTTCGGACAGCACCGGTGATCGTCCAAGGAGGAGACGAAGAGTTGTTGCAGCTGAACATGGTCAGAGAAGATACAACCTCCGAACAAACAAAAAGTAAAGTTGAAATTTTAGTTTTTGTGTCGGGAAAGAAATGAAATAAGATCCTTTTTTTTCCTCCCATCAGAAAATTAAAAAAAAAAAAAAATGTAAAAGAAATGTGTGGTTACCGCTCGATATCTATGACATGTAGATTGGTCAGTTAACACGAAGTTCTTTTTGTATATGTACCTAATGGTGTGGGGTTGGATTGAATGATATGCAGATGGTCTTGTTTAGTTGTAACATGTTAATCACTATTATTCACTTTGATAGTTTTTATTGTACCTTCTAACCATCTGTGCATAGTGTTCATCTTTGGTATACTCATTGATTTTCATTAATTCATTTATAATTTCCCAGATCGGTAGGAACAGTGGCCAATGGATCTTTACCTAAAGCAAGAAGGAAAGGGAAGGAAAAGGAGGGTGAGGGTGACCAACTGCTATCTGAAAATCTTGAAGCTGCTATTGGAGCTTCAAGGAAAGAAATTGAAGGACATGACTCCAGAAGAATTGAGGCTGAAGAAAATGCTGAGGATCATCTTCCCTTGAGAAGTACTGCCACTGCTAGCAAGTTTTCTGCAGACAGTCCTGTGAGCAACTTTCTCTTACCCGAGTTTACTTTCCCCTCAGTAGAGAAGACATATTTCTTGTCTAATCAATAACTACAAAAGAATTCAGCTGTCTTTCAAAACAGTGCTTATATATTATCGCTATGTTCTTATACATGCATTTGTTGTATTTTCTAACTTCTTCCTGTTTTTTCATGTTTGTATTGTATGGTGCAGTTCAAAAATGCAAGATGTGTTGATATGGAAAACACTTATGGTGAAGACATGGGCAAGAGTGAGGAGGTTAATGGATCAGCCGAATGTGCCATGGAAGAATACAGTGGGGAAGATTACAAAACCGCTAGCCGTGAAGAGGATGATGATGATGATGATGACAATGATGGAGATGGTGATGAAGTCGATCATCCGGGTGAAGTTTCTGTTGGGAAGAAACTCTGGACTTTCCTCACCACATGATGAAAATAAAATGTCAGGTTATTTTTTTCTTTTTTTCGTTTCTTTTTTGGTTCAGATGTGTGTATTAGTATTAATGTGCAGACTAGACTGTAACACAGATAATTTGTCAGTTAGAAAATTCGGTGTTTGTTTGCTGCATATTCTCACCATATTCTCTTGAATATTCGCGCTATGTGATTCGTGTCGAGTCTCAAATTAGCAAGACAGAAATAATAATAATAATAATAATAATAATAATAATAATAATAATAATAATAAAAACACTAGATATCAGAGAATTTTTTTCCATATATACTAAAGATAAAAAGATTGTTTACATGTTAAAGATATGGGGACTTGGATGCCTGCCTAATTACATTCACACCACATTAGATCCCAAGTCTCACATATTATCTACTTTTATTTATTTCCACCAACAAACAGGCCAAAAATCCTATAAAGCCCTCGCAGATCAAAAACATTTATTTACACGTTAAAAAGTAAAAACCACTTTCTGTACCAAAAATGTCAAAGATAACCTTGTCCTATTCAACCATTTTCCAAAAATTATCTAGAGAATGATCTCACTCTATGTTCTTAACAGTTAACTCCCCTAAAGCACCCAAAAATGTTGACCCGATAACCGCACTAAATTCGGAACAAATCTCACAATGCCCTTCAGCCGTGCTAACCAGGCCATGTTGACAAAAGCTGCAGCATTTTGCTGTTTGCATAGAGGTTTGGACAGTTGCGGTTTTAAGATGATACACGATCATCATGGATGAATGCTTAGCAAGCCGGATTGTGTCAAACTGGTAATGATTCTCCTGACAAAACTTCAAGAAAGAGAGTCTATCATTGAAGAAGTCATTGTCCAAAAGGATATCCTTGTCATTGGTATCACCGGCCACATCATTCACCAGAATCTGAAAAAACATGGATGAGAAGATGTCATGATCGAGACAATTACCATCTCTCTCTCTCTCTCTCTCTCCTTTTTTTTATCCGAAAATTAAAAAAAAATGTACCTGGAAGAGTTGGTGTTGTTCCCCGTGGATGGTAGTGTGTGTTTGCGGTCTACTGGAATTTTGCTCGATTCCAAGGCATCTGAAATTCAGAGGGCACAGTAAATATAATTACTAGACGCTCACGAAATGTATTCCAATGTGTGTTAATGTTTTAGGGAAAAATTCAGTGCATCAACTTTCTGGATAAATGCCTGAGGGAAGTGGGGTTTTTCCATTTCCAATTTCTTCGGAAAAAGATGCAAAATACAGATTAGAGCACCAAAAAGTACAGGAATGAACAGAAAGCTATGGAAATAACAAAGAACTTGTTCAAACGAAATAAAGATATGATAGACAGACATAATCACCTGTCACATAAATGATATTTGCTGCATTGATTACAGGACCAACGACTTCCAGATAATATCGGTTCATGGCAGTTTGTACAAGTGAACTGCAAGTGGACAACAAAGAAGTCTTCCTTCGAAGGTAGGATGGTTTGGCCAAGCTATCAATCAAAGGTAATAGAGATGTGTCAGTATGAAAGAAGAAGAAAAAAAGAACAAGAAAAGGGAACTGTAAGACAAACAGCAGGAACAGCCTCATGAAAAAAGTCAGTGAACTTTCTCAAGGTTGCAAGTGTAACTCTTTTTTTTTTTTTTTTTTTTTGGGAATAATAGTGCCAAGAATTCATTTACTATCCCACCTTTTGCATAACCAAGATATCTTTTGTTATCTCCACAGACAGATCATTGTGCCCCATTGCTCTCAAAGCTCTTTTCGTTGCGTGAATTTTCAACTTTTTCGCAGAATCTTCTTCATTCTCTTTCTCGATTATTCGGATCATGTCCTCAATGGCACAAGACCAATAATCACCATCAAAGTATGGTAATCGAGCAGCTGTAATCTTGCTATTGCATTCTTCACTTGGAACAAAGAAGTAATCATAGAAATTAGTGTAGTCCACCACAACCTTTTCTTCTTTGGCTTTCTTAAGCAATTTCTTGTACCTACATTCAAAAATTCACAATACAACGATAAATCATATAAAAGATCCCAACACAATCAAAATTCAATAATAGCCTGTTTTCTCACCAAATGAAGGTCAATCACAATGTGTCTTCCGAATTTAGTTGAGAATACTTACCACTGAAGCAGCTTATGTGGATTTGGCGTTTTCTGAGTCTCGGGATGACAATATAGTATGTAATCCTCCCCTCTTATAGGCGGGCAAGCCCATATGTAACACGTGGTAAAACCGCGTTGCTTGCAGTAATCAAGATACCCAATCTACAAAGATGGCAAATAAAGACAGATCAGCAAATGGTTCTTATGGTTCACAAAAGATAAAACCCATAAACAAAATTTGTGGAAAAAATTAGACAACTAAATGATGTTTCTTATTATTACCAGAATCTCGTGATATACAAAGGTACGCAGAGGCACTCCGTCCACAGTTTTTATATCAGGTCTGAAATACTTGACTGAATCAAGATAAGAGATGTATACTGAACGTTTATTCGGGTGCCCGCATTCTGAACCAAACTCTTGGAGATACATAGCAAAGAGACAAACATCGACACCTTCAACTTTCTGAAACAGCATCATCACCTATGTAGAGAATATTTTGTGAGAGAGATAAAATGAAAAACATTTACATTGTTTTTTATTTCCTTTTGTTCATACAAAGAAAACAATATGAAATAATCCGCATCCTATTGATAGAACAAAGAACAAAAAGAATATAATATACTCATAAGAATTGCTATCCCGTACCTTAGATTTATATGGAAACTCTGTAGGATATGATTCACCATGGAGAATATCTAAAAACTGCTGCTTCACTTTCAATTGCTTATTGAGGGCTAAAACCACTCTAACGACAAGATCGTCTACTCCAGGTACCTGTTATGTTTAAAATACAGTTAAGCACTCAAGTTAAGGAAATAATAATTTAAAAAAAAAAAAAAAAACAACTTCCAAAATGATTACCCTGGAATCATCTACTTACTTCTTCGAGAGGCTTCCCTAAAAGTTCCGCCCTTCGTTTTCTCTCCTTTTCCAGGTTCTTGAAAAGTCTTTGCTCTATATGATCACTAAGCTTTGTCCTCGGAAGGTCTTTTGCCCCAAGAACTGGAGGCATGGAGGTATGCCCTTTTGCTTCCAACTCAAACAGACGGCAAAACGGACAAATGTAATATGATTTCCCTTCCAAATCTTGCTTAGAATTATAAAGTGCGCAAATCTGATGTTGCCAGGCTTCACATTTGTCACACTGCACCCACTGCAAGTAGAAAACACAGTTTATCACAGTAAATAATGTAAATGGACTCAAAAGGGGGAAAAGCTACCAAGAAGATAAATAAAATCTTACTCCTTCTGGAAGTTCATCGGTATTCTTGCACTTCAACAGTTTCGCTTTGGGAAAAGTGAGCCCCCTGAAAGAGACGTTACCACCACGAGAGTGCTTCACACATAAGGTACAAAAAGAGTATTTTATGTTTGCTTCATCATCCAACGGCCTGTAATAACATGACCCGTGTTTGATTCGAGCTCCACAACATGTACAGTACATTGGTGGAGGTGCAAACAAGCGCACACCCATGTCACATAATTGACATGTATTCTCATCAACAGTGCGCTCACTTGTTTCTACATTTCTTCCCTTCTGAGATTATTTTTATGAGGAGAGAAAGAAAGAGAAAATAATAGCTCATCAGAACAAAACCACAAATCAGGTTTTCCCAAAAAAAAAAAAAAAATGCTGCAAGCCAACGAAAACTGTTGACTGAGAAAGTAAGATAAGTTGTTAGACATACCAGATCAGTAAATTGGTTCAGACTAAGCAAATGTTCTTTGATTTGTTCTGGCAAGAAGAAGTCAATCAAAGAAACACCTGAAACTTTCAAATCCTCCGATTTTCCTCGCAATTGACAATCAGATTTAGTTAAACCACATTCAGCCTCTCCTTTATCGTGCTTAACCTCATCCATTGGCAACTCCTCAGAGAGATCTGAAGCACCACCAGAACTAAGA
Organism: Striga hermonthica; assembly: GCA_902706635.1. Taxonomy (NCBI): domain Eukaryota; kingdom Viridiplantae; phylum Streptophyta; class Magnoliopsida; order Lamiales; family Orobanchaceae; genus Striga; species Striga hermonthica. The sequence goes on along the minus strand of CACSLK010027752.1, from coordinate 13,966,123 downwards.
CTTTGGCCATCATTTTTTACCTCGGCAGTGCCGAAACATCCCATCTCCTGCGGTTTATCAAGCCAACAGATCTCTTCAACATGAGAAACAGTGTCTCCATTTCCCTTCATTTTATCATCAAATGAACAATCACCACTCATTACACTTTCCCTAACCTCAATTATAGAACTAGGAATTTCTTCGTTCAATGTGGCTGCATTAATATGGCCTTCAAATGACGACCCCTTGCTCATCTCTGCTCTGTCTTCCTCAACAACCACTAAATCTCCAACAAAATTCTTTAACTGCTGACGGACAACAGCACTAAGAGACCAGTCGTCATGTTGAACATCATCCTCCATCTTCATACGTTTAGCAGAAGGTTGAATTTCCTGAACAACGCAATTTCTAGAACGCACGCCTCCCAAAAGAAGTTCCTTTCGAAATCCCGAACCTGTTGGGATTCTCTCGACAGCACACAACCGACGGACAGGCCCACATACACCACAGTGGGTGTTTTGGCATTTATCGAAGTGGGATATCAGAACATAGTAATTTTCGCATTTACACTTTTCTCCTTTGCACTTTATCGGATGCAGGTGATTCAAGAAATCCTGACTGCTCATATTGGCATCCACTAGCCTGCACTTGACATATGACAATAGAATTTTCTGCAAGTTCCGGATCATATTTGCTTGTTCGGGAGCTTGAAAATTGCAGAATCCTTGTTGCTGAGAATTATTGTGGCCCATAATTGGTAACTGGGAGGGTTTTGAGGACCTCTGTCCCAGTACTGGGTTATGAGCATTCTTCGGGCCGACACTGAACCCATTCATTTGGGCCACGGAAAGCCCAAACCTTGCAGGAGGAGAAGGCTTATAACTGGACGGTTTTGATCGAAGTGCCTGGAGCCGACATCGGGATACAAGTTCTTGGTCCAATATGGGCTTACCAAAACCCATATTAGATAAAGAATTAACTGGTTCCACAATATTATTCCCAAGCGATGTTGCAGCACCAGTGTTATGTGCATGCACTCCATGTCTAATCAAATCTAAGTAACCTGTCCAATACATTGTTGTGGGATAATAAGTCAACCAAAGAGAAAGAAGGAATAAAATCATTCTGCTTTGTCATGTTAACATGTGTTTGGAAAAGAACCATCAGCTTCAATTTTCAAAATAAGAGTACTTGATAATTAGCTCAACCAAGAAAGATGAAAAATTCAAAACGGTAAAAAGGAATCCGAATTTTCTCTGAGTTCGTGATAATATATGTCAAGTCACTACGTGTAAGATAGAAAGGATTCTATTAATTTCAATCACTATCTGCAAAGAAAAAAAAAAAAAAAATGTTTTGCTTGAAATAGATAAAGGAAGAAAATGGATCCATCTCAAGCCTATATCTAACTTAGCTGATTATATAACATTGAAACCCACTGTTTAAAGAATAATGCAATGTACATCAGTAACCAGGTAACATAACGAGGAAAACCAAAACAAGAAAACCTAAAAGAATATTTTCCAAGACTTATGAGTTATAACTGGAGAGTAGTATAATTGATGACTGTCTATTTATGTGTGGTAACATAGAAAATATCTAGCCTATCAGTACCTAACACAGCCAGCAAGTCGAACCAACTTCCAACTACTTAACAAAGAATAGTTATTACCTGAAGTTGCGGTAGGCCTAGAGAAATTTCCAGAGACAGTTGGTCCAACAACATAAGGTCCCACCAGATGACACTCAGATGACATTTGCTGGGGAAGTTGCTCAAGATCCACCAGGGAAGGCATGGTCTTGCCATCAGAGGCAACTAACAACGAAGAACCACCGTTATAATTAAATGAACATTCTGCATTGAACATGACCGCAATGAGAAACTTGTGAAAATTTAAAAAACTGTTGAAAAGAATTCAGAAAAGTCAGAGTTGAAAGGTAAATAGACCTCGCCGAATATAGGATGAATTATAAGGGCGAGAGGAATCAGGATTGAAGTGCTCCTGGACCTAAGAAGATCAATACAATGAGAGTCAAGTATATGATGATAAGCCTTTTAAAATCAGATAACGTGCTATTTGCATACACCAAGCTAATATGTAGACTATCCAGCTTACTGAAAAGAATGCAAAATATCATAATGATGATAAAAGAATATCATGCAGAAAGGCAAGATATTTCATGCCACTTGAGATTCTGTGTGAACCTTATATGCAGATTCTCCAAACAGCCGGTTATCCATGACAGCAACAGTCTACTGTTACCTATCTGCAATCCTACACTTGAGCCTTTTGGCACTGCAAAAGGATAGGACACTAGAAGATGTAAGAAAACTGACATGTACAAAAAAAAAAAAAAAAAAAAAAAAAAAAAAAAAAAAAAAAAAAAAAAAAAAAAAAAAAAAAAAGAAAAGGAAGAAAGAAAAAAGTGGATAGGACATAAGCATCACATTTCAAGCTACTTAACCTTTGAGCTTTGAACAAATGCAAGTTACATAAGAATCATCTGATAACATGTTCATTCTATAATTAACCATTAATATTTACACTTCATAGGTCCATACCCATAATCTATTTAAAAGAAACGACAAACGGAAACCGAACTGAATACTGATGAGAAAATTCATTACGGGCTTCAGCTCGAGGAAAATAGAATAAATTACAGAAAACATTTTTTTTTTTTTTACTCATAAAAGATTATTTGGGGAGTAAAATGAATAACATAAGCCATAACTATAAGGTCTTCTAGATGCTCTCACCAACTGTTCCAGGCCTTTGACCTTTCAGATGATATAATAAAACGAATAAATTAAAGGATTTCAACAAAAGTAAAGCAAGTTGATATTTTTTTAACAAGTTATAAGCAGAACTATATAACTACAAGATGAAGACAAACCAAAAAATTCCTCCATGATAAAACAATAATTTATTCTAGGGTTATTCTAATAAGCAAGATTACAAACCCTAATCACGACAAGAAAAGAGGGTCACCGGGCCTGAGGATCACTCAAAAGCCCGACCAACCAAATTGACAAAAACATTAAAAACACAGTTCCCCAAATTCATTAAATATCTCAATTAAAACCCCGATCAGCCATTAAACGCAATCCAAATTTGTTCCGATCGACAAGTAACCATTCTTCCTTAATCCAAACATGTAAAACAAAATCAGGGTTAAAACAACGTGCGAGCGATCAAACGGCATATACATACAGATATTCGTGCGTATGCAGAAACATATCTTCCATCATCACAAGATTTCACAACAAAGCTATGATTTATAAAAAAAAAATAAAAGAAAAAAAAAAACGATAATCAGAAGAACGAAGGGCCGAAGACCGTACCATGATTAGGGTTTTAAAAAATTAATTGTTTGTGGCTCCCAATGTGGACTCGGAAATTCACAGCAGTCAAACCTAATTTACTTCGCGACGACAAAGGTAAGAAAGAAGCTTTTGGGTATTTAAAAGGAAAGAAAATAGTGAAGAGGTACCTTAACCATCATCAACATAGGATTAGAAATAATTTATTTTTAGTAAAATAGTTATATGATAAATGCGTTTAGTAAAATTAGTTGATAAACCAATTGATATAAATTTTTCAACGGACTTATTTAAAAAAGCTACCCAAAGAAGTTTATTAGATGAATTTGAGCTTTTTAAAATAGCTCGTCCTACCAAACCAACCTTAAAAAAATAAAAAATAAAAAATTATAAACTATAATCTAGCTTGTATTGCTTACCAAACATACTCTTATAAGCTATTAACTAGCTTATCAATTAGTTTTACCACACATAAACTATGTTTGGTAATCAAATAAGCTAGCTTATAGTTTATTTGATTAGCTTTGAAATTTCATGTATTCAAATAAACTTCTTTTGGTAGGATGAGCTTTTCAGAATGCTCGAGCTTATCTCATAAACTTATTTTGGTTGCTTTTTAAATAAGCTCGTTAAAAATTTTATTTTAGGTACCTTATTGGCCAATTTTACAGAATCTTTTATCATATAATCTAGTTTTTCAGCTATAAGTCATAAACTATAAGCTCAAAAATCACTTATAGAATAGCTTATTAGCTAAATTTACCGAACATAGCTATAGCCTATAAATGAATTTCGAGCTTGTAGCTGATAGCTTATGCCTTATAACTGAAAAAAAGTCAACTGATATGATAGAAGTGTTTGATAAAATTAACTGATAAGTCAGCTGAAATAAAAATTTCAACGGACTTATTTAAAAAGTTACCCAAAAAAGTTTATGATTTAAGATCGAGCTTTTTAAAAGAGTTCATTCTACCAAACCAAATTTATTTGAATACAAAAACTGATAAACTAACCAAATAAGTAATTACGTTAACTTATAGTGCTTACCAAATATAGTTATACATCCTTTAGTCACAATTTATCGTATGAAGCTCTTGGGTTTGCTTCTAATAAATTCAAGGCAATGGTACATAACAATGTTTTAAAAACCGTACCGGTCGTCATACCGGTGTAGCGACCGGTATGCGGTATTACCGGTACGACCGGTATTACCGTCTATTTTACCGGTTTTAATAAATATTAAGTTAATTTGTTATTATTATATAAATAATATAAAAAACTAACTTTAATTAATACTAAAATAAATTAACATCTAATAACAATATAAACATATTAAAGTTAAGTGTAGAAATTACAATTTATATAAATAAAATAATAAAAATTTATTAAAAATATTTTTTTTTTAAAAAAAATGGCATAAACCGGTATTTTGACCGGTATTTTGGCCGGTATTTGCCGGTAAAACCGGTATTTTCCGGTACGAAACCGGTATTTTGGCTAAAACGGTATTTTGAGTGTAAACGTACCGGTCGGACCACCGGTATCCGGTATTACCGGTAATACCGGCCGGTACGAACCGGTATTTAAAACATGGGTACATAACATTATAATGATTTACGATAACATCCATCACTCTTTATAAATAATCTAATAAAAAAATAATAATTTAAATTATAAGCTTACAAAAAAATTATTATTTAAATTCTGCGTTGATAAATCAATCTAATAAAGATATTAATTGTTTAGTTGACACCTTAATTTTCTTCTCCACACAAATCTGTACAATGGGATTATGGGAGTCAACGTTTAGCCATGGTCAACAACCTTGGATGTACCAAGCATCATGTGTTGGGATATCCGTACACTGGTTGTCAAATTGTAGGCTAGTGTCTGCTATAAACCTGGAGTACTGTGTGTTGACACTTGACAACAATTTTGTACTGTTCACGAATTTAAGGTTATTTTGTATACTATTTTATTATAGCTGCAGATATTCTGCTCTTGGATGCAAGAACTTGTTTTCATCCAAAAAATAAAATAAAATAAAATAAAATAAAATAGAAATTCAAAATTTGGTAAGTAAAAACAATATCTATTTAATTCTATACTACTTTCTAAACAGCATTTTCTACACACAAAGTAGGGGAAGAACTAAAATTGTCAATAGCTCATCCTACCACATACGTCTTCCATGACTTGATGAAATTATTCCTACATATACCATAATATAAACGAAAATTTTCATTTCATCAGACAATGGATGTCAATGCAATTCCATATTTTTTCCCATTTAGAACAGTCTTAAAAGAGGCTACACAATCAACCAGAATCGCACGAACCCAAAACCCATTTCCGCAAGTCGTTTTCATTCATAAGACCCAAAACAAAACTAAAATGATCGATTCCATCAGCTTTTGGCCCTTCGTGCTTCTTTTATAAGGCAACAAACAAAATATCCTCATCTTACAACCCAGAACTCGAGAACCAGTCACCAATACCCAGAAACCCAAAAAAAAAAAATAAATAAATAAATAAAAAACCTTTACCAGGGAGAGTTATGAATGAAATTACCATATTGCCCATGGCTCGGGGGACCATCATGCATCAGCGGGGAACTCATACCCCTGTCCGACCACGACCTGCCATAGCTTGGGCTCCACGGCACATTCGGGCTGAGCCCACACTTATAATCACTGTATCTAGGGAAGTGATCCAAAAGAGGCGGGCTAGCTCGTGAGCTGAGCCCACACTCGTAATCACTGTATCTAGGGAAGTGATCCAAAAGAGGCGGGCTAGCACGCGGGCTGAGCCCACCATACTCGTAATCACCATATCTAGGGAAGTGATTCGAAAGAGGCGGGCTGAGCCCATACTCGTAATCACTGTACCTAGGTAAGTGATTCGAAAGAGACGGGCTCGTCCAGGGAGCGCAGCCCGGGGGGCCATCGTCATCCAAGTAGTCCTTTGACCACCTCCGCTCATTTCTGTTGAGATTTTCGTACGGTGAGGGGTTATTATGCCTGCGTTGTGAACGGTGTTCGGAAATATTCGAGGAGTTCATAGGGTTTTGTGCCCAGAGCCACTTGTCTGCATTCTCGGGAATTGGAGCATTTATTCCAGGGAACTCGACTGCCTTCTTCTTGGAGGGCTCGATGGGGCCCACACCAAGTTTTTCGTCTTCATTCTCGTTTGTCTCTTCTCCAAAAATTTTAATCCCCGAAGGCTGATCCTCCAGGTCAACGTCTGTCAGCAAAGGAAAAAAAACCAAGTTGTTTTTCAAAATTAAAAATAAATACATTACACATTTTTCTTTTAACGTCTCAAAAACTTCTCACCACTATAGAAAATACAATTCTTACCTAAATAGCCAGGTGGATATCCTAGTTCTCGCATTCGATTAAGCCAAGGAGGTGGATCGAGCTCCTAGAAACAACATGAAACATTTGATAAGGATAAATGACGAAGAAAAACTCGCACACAGATTTAACACTTAATAAACTCATAGGTATAGTAGCAAGATATTTCTACCACTTGAAACTCACTAAAAAAACCCACATAATATTATGCTAAAAAAAGGCTTGTATTAGTCATATCATTATTCGTTTAAGAAAAAAAATCATCTCACCCTAAGCCCCAACATCCGGCGTGTTTCGGCATCAAGCACACCTGGCATTAAACCATCATACTTCCCCCCACGAGAACTTTGATAATATCTCGTCCGGGTGAAATTACGAGAATTGGAATTTTGATTTCGTCTGGACCTGTGCTCTCTCCGAGCATTATTAACAGCAACAGTATCACGAGGTTTTGGGCAATCTTTCAGAGCATGGCCGTAAGAACCGCAGTTGAAACAACGTGAAGTATCCAACTTCACACCACTGCAGAAATAGTGAGCGGTATTATGTCTTTGCAGTTGGCTTCATTCCCAAATCTCAAGATTCAGCAAGATTAAGATTATGCAAGGTACTAAAAACAGGCATACCTATCTAATCTACTGGAAGCATCACCAGAAGTCAAAGCTAAAGAATATCCACGATCATATAGAGGGACTGAAGTGCTATCCAATGGTTCAGAATCCTTGCCTGACTTCAACTTCTTTTGATTGTCCACCCAAAAGGTCTACAAACAATGCAAATGGTAAAGGTTCATTACACAGAAAATAATAAAAATAAAAATATCTTGATAATCAATACAACAGATAAGCAATGGGCCCTGATGGTATTCCTATTGAGGTGTGGCGATGTTTGGGCGCCAGAGCGTTAGTATGGTTAACTAAGCTTTTTAACCTCATCTTTCGGTCAAACAAGATGCCTGATGACTGGAGGAGAAGTACTTTAGTACCGATCTTCAAGAACAAGGGTGATGTTCAAAGCTGTGGTAACTACCGTGGGATTAAGTTGATGAGCCATACGATGAAGCTCTGGGAGAGGGTTATCGAGCATCGCCTACGACGAGTGACGAGTGTGACCCAAAACCAATTTGGGTTTATGCCTGGAAGGTCGACCATGGAGGCGATTTTCCTAATACGACAATTGATGGAGAGATATAGGGACAAAAAGAAGGACTTGCACATGGTCTTTCTCGACCTTGAGAAGGCTTATGACAGAATACCGAGGAATGTCATGTGGTGGGCCTTAGAAAAGCACAAAGTCCCATCTAAATACATTACCCTCATCAAGGATATGTACAAGGATGCGATGACGTGTGTTCGAACATGTGGGGGCGATACTAGCGACTTCCCAATTAAAATAGGACTACACCAGGGGTCAGCATTGAGCCCTTATTTATTTGCCTTGGTGATGGATGAGGTCACAAGGGACATACAAGGTGATCTCCCTTGGTGTATGCTCTTTGCTGATGATGTGGTGCTAGTTAACGAGAGTAGGGCCGGGGTAAATAGGAAGTTAGAGCTGTGGAAGGACACGTTAGAGTCGAAAGGGTTAGTAGGACGAAGACCGAGTACATGACGTGCGCTTTCAGCATGGCTACTCATGATGATGGTGATGTTAGCCTTGACGGGCAAGTGGTGGCCAAGAAGGAGACTTTCCGGTATTTAGGATCGATGCTTCAAAAGGATGGCGACATTGATGAAGATGTTAGGCATAGAATTGCAGCCGGTTGGTTGAAATGGCGTCAAGCTTCGGGCGTTCTCTGTGATAAGAGGGTGCCACAAAAGCTAAAAGGTAAGTTCTATAGGACGGCGATTCGTCCGGCGATGCTATACGGTGCTGAATATTGGCCTACAAAAAGGCAACATGTCCAACAACTAAGTGTAGCAGAGATGCGGATGTTGCGTTAGTTTTGCGGGCACACAAGAAGAGATAGAATCCGAAATGAGGATATTCGTGATAGGGTCGGGGTGGCCCCAATTGAGGAGAAATTGGTTCAACATCGGCTGAGGTGGTTCGGACATGTCCAACGGAGGCCTCCTGATGCACCGGTGCGCAGGAGAGTTCTACAGCGTGTCGATGTTGTTAAGAGAGGTAGAGGTCGGCCTAAACTCACTTGGGAAGAGTCGGTTCAGCGAGACCTTAAAGATTAGAATATCCCCAAGGATTTAGCGGTGGATAGGAGCGCTTGGAGACTAGCGATCAACGTGCCGGAACAGTGACTTTTGCTCCTTTCTCTTCTGCTCCAATTTTTTTTTTTTTTTTTTTTTTTTTTTTTTTTTTTTTTTTTTTTTACTACTGTTTCTATTGGGTTTCATCTCTAGCCTACCCCTTGTTTGGGACTAAAAGGCTTTGTTGTTGTTGTTGTTGTTGTTGAATCAATACAACAGAAGTCGAGTCAATTTTCCCAAATTGCTTATGTACAAGAGATATATGAAAGTACATGGTTTTTTTTTCCAGGACAACAAGAGTCGAGAAGTCCCTACTGTGTTTAACTGAGGTAGCTTAAATACCCACAAAAAAACGAGAGAGAAGAAAGAACAAAGATATGTACTCATACACCAAGAATATATCTTTAGCAGAGCATCACCGGTTAAGACTTTACAAAAGAAGAGCATGAAGGAAATCATACTATTGCAGACGGATTGTCCAAGCCAACGCGAAGAGCTGGAAAGTAGGTCTTTTCTCCCGATTCCAGCATAGATTTCTGAGTTGGACATAAGCAGACATCGGTTAAATTATAGCGAGCAACAATAAGAATATAAAATAGGAGGTCAAATACTCAAAAATAAAATCAGACCAATATTAAAAGATATAGAAATAAGCAATCTTACATCTGAAGATGAACACTTTTGTGAATGCCATTTTGACCACTGCTGCAATAGCTCTTCAAGTTTTTGTTTGCTTTCTCTGAGAATGACGTGAAAGTTTTTAATGTATCAATAAATATGTAAAGAAGCAATAAGTAGATAGCAGTAGCACACCTTGGCAAAGAACTATAGATTACACGCACTGAAGAATGCTGCTCATCAACAGATTCACGAGGTCTCTTGACACCACGTTTAGCTAGAAGATCAAGTTATGGGAAGCATGTAGATAAGAAGCTGATAAATAAGTGAATAAATTAAGGGGACAAAATAAAGTAAACGATTTAACATAATCCGACCATGAACTCCAAACTACAGGCATATCACACAGCCATTACTCTAAACTTTAAACTACAAGCTATCCAAGCAAACAATCAAAGCTTGAACCAAAAAGGATACAGTTGGAATCTTTCTCCTCTTTACACAAAAGGGTTTCATCTTTCATAGGAGTACTGGAACTGATTTCTGGCTGGACAGGTAGAGATCCATTTTCAGAATTCACATGGGTGACAGATGTCATTTCCACAGCCACTTCGACCGAATCTGCTGTTTCAAGATCATCTTTCAGCACAGAGCTGTTAAGATCCAAATTCTCCTCACCACTTGAAATTGACATGTCCACGTCATCATCTTTCGACAACATTCCAGCTTCCCCATTAATCTCAGCTTTTATCTCAGAGTTCAAATTTCGAGAACCCGATGTAATGGCTACACGACCAAACTCATTTGGACCCTCATGCTCACTTGCATGCCCGGAGTTACTGGAAGCTGGAAGTTTGATTAACTCCTGTGTCTCCATTGAATGGAGTACGAGTTCCTATTGAGCTTAAAACTGCGATACACAGAATGTAAATCACAAGTTACGGTGACTGTTATTCAAACAACCAATCATTCGGTGCAACTTTGTAATGCAGAAAAGAACTTCATGCACAGACTCTCAAGGACAGTCACCATATACAGCTCATACTACCATTCATAACCATTGTACAACCGCACTCTACAGATACAAATGAGAGTAATAATCATCAAACAAGAACTTCCATTAGAGATCTCACAAGCCAATTCAACAGCCCAATCCCATAAAAATGTCCAAAAATCCTAGCGGTCGCAAGTTCCCAAAACAAATCAGACCCATTATAATAGATTCAAGAACAGACTTCGGGTGACAATCCCTAATAAATATTGGTGGGGAAGAGAACACAGAATAAGGGTTTTTAATTTACCTGAAAATCAGGACTAACTGAACGCCGCCGACGACGAAGAGAATCTAAAAACTTCAAGTACGATCGGCAAAGTGAAGCCGGCAAGCCACCCACCGCAGACATTAAATCCGTTGGCTGAGCTGTGTGATAAGTGCGCGCGTGCGTCTCTCTCGGGAAGAGGATACGACGCCGCAGCTTTTTCCGGTATATTATTTATTGATTAGTTTTTTTTTTTTTGCGATTATTTATTAATTAGTTAAGTGATTGTAATAAATTGAATAATATTTTTGCCCGAACTATAATTGATCAAAATAGTTTTTACTTCATGTGTATTATTTAAAAAAAAAAAAAAAACAAAAATTCAATTGATACCATAAAATTACTCTATTTAATTTATTTTCTCTTAAATTTTGTCAAATAATAATAAAAACCACTACACATATTTAAACAAAATTCATTATTCATATATTTATATTCATTAACCATCAACAATTTAGATTCATTATTTCACAACTTTTCAATCAGATCAGTTTTAATCATTACATTTTATCGAATAATATTTTCTTATTTTACCAAAAAATTTATCCGACTCTTAATTAACTCATTCTCTTTTATTCTTTGCATTCAAATAGTTTTTCCAAAAATCAATAAACCTTATAATGGGCTAATGCAATTATAGCATATTTCAAAAAGTATGAGGAGGAACATTATAATATGACTGAAAAGAATATTTTTCTTCATAAGTTGAAGACTTCAGCAAAAATTCAAAATCTATAAAACTCATACAAACATGTAATAATCAGTAAAAGGGAAAAGAAAGCATCAGATAGTGGCAGATTAATAGAGCTATTAAACGAAACGAGCAGTTCGCGAGCTCGATTTCGTCCGGCTCGTTAATTAAGGCTCGAGTCCAGCTCGTCTCGTTTAATAAACGAGTAAAATCCGAGCTCACTCAAAGCTGATTTCGTTAATTAAGGCTCGGCCCAATTCGATTAGGCTCGTTAGTTTGCTATTATACGTAACGAGCTCTCGCGAGCTCGACTTCGCTCAGCTTGATTTTGACTCGTCTCGTTTGATAAACGAGTCGAACTAGAACTCACTTAAGCTTGTTTCGTCAATGAGTCAGGCTTGACCCAACTTGATAAGGCTCATTAGTTTGAACTCGAGCACACTGAGCTCGAGCTCGCTCGACTCGTTTATAGCTCTAACCAAGAAAAAAATAACATCACATCAATTTTTTCCTCAAATCCCATAACTTCAATTTTTTTTTTTTTTTTTTTTTAAAATCTTTCTAACATCTCCATACAATTTTTTGACAAAAATGTAGCTAATTAGTAAAAGAAACTGCCCTTCTCCTCAAACTCCTACTCCCAATCTTCATATTCACCATAACATCATCATCATCATCTTCATCTTCATCTTTATAGTCCAATTTATTCATCTCCTCTATCTCACTAAATGAATGCTGCAAGCTCACAAATCCTTCACTTGAACTTTCCTCTTCAACTAACCCTTTCCCCTTCCCCTCGACACGCTCGTCAAATTCACCATCTCCCGAAAAATCGCTACTCTCAACGTCTTCACAACTCGTGCTTTCGTTGTGAAATATCGTGACACTCTCTTTCTTGGAACCTTGGAACGAGAAGCTTCTAGACTTTTTGTCGCATAATGGAAGTAGAGAACTCGAACGTGATCTTTCCTTGTCACGTCCTAAACTGTATGTGGTCGAGAGCTTTTTTCTTACGCCTTCTCTTTCCTTAACCAAATCGCTTAACTTTTCGAACAACTCTAAGTTAGATACTCTTTCATCCGAAGCTGCTGCTTTCTGCTCGAGCTCCTTTATCATTTTGTCGAACGCCTTCTTTTGAAATCTTAGAGACCGCTGATGAAATTATAAGCAAACAATCAAAATAAAAGAAAATAAAATGTGGTTAATTACTATTACTAAAACTATCTCAAATGTTACCCGCTTTTCAAGAAACTTTCCGAGCTCGAGGCCTCGAAGCTTTTTCTTCTTCCAGAAGATGCAGCAATACCACACAACAGCTGCTAAAATTACCAAAACTACGGACTCGATTACGAGGAACATAACAATGGTCCTCTGATTACCTGTGTAGATACTGATGCTCTCAGTCTTCACCTGCGAGCAGCTAGATTTAAGTTTAACGCCTGCAACAAAGCAAAAACTTTTACAAATGGACTCAGTTTAACTCATCTAATTAAGTCGAAAGATCGGTTGAGAGCATTACGCGTTGAACGACATGGGAATTGATTTCCAATTCCTGCATTATGGAAAATATCGGTCTAATGATTAAAATTTGCAGCGGCTACTAAAAAAAAAAAATACGAGTATTTTGCAACTTACTTGAAGCAGCAAAGAAAGCCAAAAGAGTTCGTTCATCGACTGCAAAATGTTTAAGATCACTCTGTGACAAGTTGAATAAGAGTTTACCTGCTTTATTTAAGAACATGAATTTTGTTAACTGTTAATTACCAAGGCATTATGTTCTGAATAAGATGAAAACAATAGAGTAAAAGGGCAATTATAGATTGCACCGAAAAAAAAAGGGCAATTATAGAGAGAAAAAAAAAAATGCAAATCGTGCTATTCTTGAAAGAGCGAAAAAATTCAAAATCGTGCACTATAGAGTTAATCAAATTAGAATTACCAGGATTATTTTCCGACCGGTAAATCGAGCCAGAAGCTGGATCGAGAAGAGTAAATTTGGAATTTTTCGGTTTCAATGCCGATACATAATCATACTCGTGTGACATTTTCCCTTCCATTTCTGTTTGAGAAAAGTACACTCCATACCCAGAGCAATCGAGTATCGGTTCAACTTGAATAACCGAGTTCAAACTTACTGATTTCGGGAACTTTTTGAGAAGTCCTTTAGGCGAAAACGAATAAAGAAATCCATCTAACGAGCCATACGAAACCCAACCTGCTTCATCAGTCGAACGAACAAAAATAAGTAAACGAAAAAAAAAAACATATATAAATAAATTTATCATTACCACTAGCATCAACAAGTGGCTCGTAATCTGATGAGCTTAAGGGCCCGATACTTCCTCGCCACAGTAAATTCCCCGTAAAAACGTCTAACGCTAAGACGAGAGGAGATTTATCTTGTATAGTTACATATAATCGACCGTTATTTCCTGTAGTAACTTTAAACGTGCCCCCATACGAACTTAAATCTTGAATCCATTTAAAGTAAGGCCCACGAACAGATAACGAATATAGTTCCCCCACAGTATTCAAAATCTACCAAAAAATGAAGGTAAAGTGAGTATTTGCTCGGTAAAAATATAATCTAAGAAAAGCAAAAAAAACAGATGAGTTAACTATATAGAAGCTTACGAATATACTAGCTTCACATTGATCGATCACGGGTTTCGAAGTAAAATAACACTCTGTGATGTTTTTTCTGCAACCTTGTCGATAACCGTGTCGATAAAGCACTGGGCCAGCACTCCATATAAGTTGACCGGTCAACCTTAACGCGAAAAGCCCTCGATTTTTAACATTAACGAGCACACATGAGCTTGATATGCTTGCAGAAAGTCCCGTTATTTCGTCGGGACCTTCTTTGCCTTGCGCGGGACCGAAAAAAACTTCGACAGGAGCTTCGGAAGTTCCAATCCTCAGAGGATAGATTTTTAGTACCCTTTCCTCTGCAACTACGTATATCTGCCGAAAACTGATATTCATTAATCTCCTAAAACAAAATATTTGATCAAAAAATACGATTAAAATACATGCTTTACCTTGCTCGAGCCTCCATGAACTGGAGCTATGTTTGGATTGCATGTGTAGTTCAAGTGTACTTTCCATGCGATAGTACCGTTACTTTCGAAGGAGAAGAAGTCGTTGCCCGAACAAACATAAACCCGCTCGTCGTCTCCAATGAAGTTCTTGAAAAGTCTGCAAGTGCCGGTTTTTCGGGAAGGATCAACAGATGAACCTAAAGAGCTCAAGAGATTGATAATTAGTTAGAGAAACTACAAATTTATGAACATACATTTACATTCATATGAAAAGAACTTATCAAATATAATGCGATTAAGAATATAACTGAATAGTAATTCAGAAAGTTGGAGCGTACATAAGAACATACCTGAAAATGAGTTGGAGAAAACATGAGTTACTACTAAAATCAGCGTGAACATAATAAGTTCAACAAGTTTAAACATCTTTGCTCGAGTTTTAATTTTTATTTTTTTTAAACAAAATTAGTTTCTCTGTGGACAAAATAATATAAAATCATACAAGCAGGTGACGGTTTCATACATTTTAAGAGGGTGGTTGCTGGCAGTTATCTTCCAAATTGTATGAAAAGGTTAATTTAAAATGGTTTAAGAAATTAAAAGGGAAACGTTATTTTTATTTGTATTTTTACATTTTTCAACTAACGAATTATGTCCAATTTATTTTTTATTTTTTATTTTTTTTATTTTTTATTTTTCTTTTCTGGACAAGGTTTTAGTAGTGTGATTAATTGCATCCCCCACAATATTTATAACATATGATGATATTATAGCATAAAAATATAAATATTTATTTAAAAATAAAATTATTCTGATTCCAAATCCGGACCACAACAAGTCCACAATCAGGAAAATTAAAATTATTGCAACCAACTTTATAATAAAAGAAAAAAAAATAGATCAACCTATGATTATTATCAACAAATAAAAAGCTAACACTGGTTTTCATCAGTATCCATATGAAAATATAACAGAATTTTGGCCATCCATATGTTGTTAACACATAAACAGAAGACCTTTTTTTTCCTTCTATGAACTTTAAAAAAACCCTCAAACATGAAAGATCAAAATATATCTCTTTTGAGTTTGACTGAAAAGTCGAAGAACAAGAGATTCTTCGAACTCGAACACCTACACTTCTATTGATTAGTACCCAAAAGTGATGAACCAAACAATTGCTTTGTAACATCTAGTTTGTGGTAGTTGTTAAAGTTTCAGAATTAATTTGACGCGCCTGGGAATAAGATGCTGGTAAATTTGTCCTTCCTCGTCAGCTTTTCACCTCAAAAACCCCCTCTGCAAAGCAGAAATTGGGGTTTTTAAGAATGGTGCATAGCGCATGATTAACGGGTTCACGGTCCGCCCAATTTTAGCCCAAGTACTTTGGTGGTATCCAGCAGTTGCAGGGGCATGGTACATGAGCTTCAAAATCTACATCGAAACAAAAGAATAAATGATTAGTTAAGAAATAAATATATAACTACCAAAACAGTTTGACTTTAAGTGAAAATATATAACTACCAAAAAGTAAAAAGATAATTAAGAAATTACGCAGGACAACACAGTGGCACCGAGCAATATTTTCACTTTAAAATGATTAGTTACAATCCTCGTAGCCACAAATAGTAACCATGAATGCAGAAATTGTTAGAATCAAGTTACAAATAAAGAGTGTGATTCACCTGCCAGTACATAAATGTTTGTACAATATTGCGTTGCCACCTGCATATTACGAGTTAAAAAAAATAGAGCACATTAGCATGTTACATAGATATCGAAATTCCAGGCATGAAAGTAAGTACATAAATATTTATTTAAACATAAATGATCAAGAAAGGGAGATGAGTAGAGAGACAAACGAGAAGAGAGAAATAATCAGGAGGAACCCAATTCCAATCTCAGCATTTGAGGACAGAATGCTAAGAGTAGTTGTATGTAACACTACCCAGACGCAAGCCTCTTCCAAGTACTTTCTGCAGAAAGCCCACCAAGAAAGTCATAAATGAGGGGGGCAAGAGAGAGAGAGAGAGATCTTGAAACTCTAAATGTAAGCTAACTCACCTGTACAAGGTTGACCTGCTAAAGTTGCGCCTCAGAAACTTCGCAACATGCTCCAGGGTCCGACATAGTATGGGTATTAAAGCAACTGCCAAAAAAAATAATATGAAAATTGTGCACTATTAGATGAGAAAAGCACTGTTAAACAAACATAAGTATTAAGATGCAACACTAATAAGCAATAGTACTCAGGGTATACTGACATTTGAGGCACAGATGTGAAGTGAGGAAAGAAAGGCAGTATATTGAGTAGATAAAATCTTTCGTAACTACCACAGACTGGAACCATACTTGCAAAGCCGGTAGGTTCCATGCTCTAGGTTTCTGTGAAAACAGTATGTCAGCAAGCAGAACAATAAATGTCAACAACCAAATTTGTGAAATTGACTAGAGCATTATTACCCCATACAATGAATACAAGGAACAAAGAGAAGAGCATGCAGTGCCAAAGAAGGAAAGTCGATATGCGCGATTGGAGAGATTTGTAGGCACTAGTGGAAAAATTGCAAAAACTGCAACAACAAGGACCTGCCGAAATAACAAAGTTAGTTTAAACATTTTTCCAATGAAAAGCAAAAGGGAAGGAGGAGAAATAGGGAAAAAAAGAAAACGAAAAAGGAAGAAAAAGGAAAATAAAAATATCACTAAGCAGTAGCAACTGCAATTTCATGATAATAAGGCTGGGAAAAGAAAAAAACAGCCAACAGCAACGAATAAGTAACCGACATTGAAGACATATGCATACTCTTTTCATGCTTTATTTTATACCATGTAAACACCTCAGCAAAAACAGTTTAAATTGACTAAATCTTGATAGCATTCAATAGATAAGATTGTGAACTATAATATATGGCCCAGCCCATATATGTTAATGGCCCTAAGTCTATATATGGGCATCTTCGTAAGTGAATGGATTATTTATCAAAACACTAAGGTTCGTAACAAGGATCATAGGATAACAAAAAACCATTGCAGATACCAGTCCAAAAACTGACCATGCCCAACAGTTCTAATAGAAGCAAACCACAATGATAATGCGTCTAATTCAAAGTAAGCTCCATATATGATTAAAAAAAATCATCCACATGGGGTAGCTTAGGAAAATGTATGCTGACGTATGTTTGCGCATGGGAACTCAAATGTGTGTTTGAGAGAGAGAGAGAGAGAGAGAGAGAGAGAGAGAGAGGGAGGGGGAGAGGGAGCATCCAATGGTGCTTTGGTCTCAATTGAAGTCGTAGACACACCCAACTCAAATAATGGCCATAAAACTATGTACATGAATTCAACCATGAGGCCATGACCCAAACTAAGTTATCAAAGATTAGCATTTAGGTAGTAGAACATACCCAGGCATTGACAGAAAACTGAATGGTCTGTTGATCCCAGCGCAATGATGTCGGACTAGGTGGTGGGGCTGTCGATGTCCCTGAGGTTCTAGTTGAGGACCCTAAAATATGCACTCAAGTAAACCCTAGTCAAAGAGAAATTGTACAGCAAGCAAAACAAAAGCAAACCGTATATTATCAAAAGCCAAATGAAAAACCGTTCTAATTTTTTTTTTTTTTTTAATTAATTAAGATTTTAGACCTGAATTCCTCTGGCGCGTATTGCTATTGTAAGTGGACGAAGATGAAGATTGAGATGGTGTGGTAGATGCTCTAGCTGGCTGAGATGTGCTGCTAGTACCTATCGGCTCCACAATTAGTTCAGGATCCTGCATATCAACGCAACAATTTCGTAAAACATAAACAGCAAGGAGAGAGATCCACACCATTAATGCATCCATAACTGACCCCATACAAAGCTCAGAGTAACATATTGAGCAAAACCATAACAACCACATCCTAGATACTAAATCCTCATTCTGTTCTTATCTCTGTCAGAAAGCAAGATTTGAAACTAGTGACCGAGACAGAGCATTAACAAAGAAATAGCATATTTCTACAATGCCAGGCAAGAAACCCTTGGGAACAAAATCCTGAGACTAGGCTCAAGAAGACGACTATTACATTAGTAAGGAACAAGAGAACAACATAAATATTCCAACCCCATGATCCAACACAAGATTTAGATGGCCCTTCATTAGTAAGGAACAAGAGAACAACATAAATATTCCAACCCTATAATACAACACAAGATTTAGACGGCCCTTCCAACATAAATTCAATACCAAGAACGGCAAGCTATGCCAAATACCAACACATCTAAAACAACATCTAGCAGAAAAATGCACGTCCAGTAAAATCCGACTAAATGAAGAGAACATACGATGTAGCGCCGGTAGAACTTGTGCTTGAAGTGATCGACGACGACATCGTTACGGGAGGCCATGTGGGGCGGAATGAGCACGTTTGACCAGTAATCCGCCCACCGTGGGTCGTTCTCGTAATCGTGCGCGGCGGCGGCGGCCCGCTTCACCTTCTGCAGATCCTCTCCACCGCTGCCCATGGTTTTCCGGCAAAGCCAATAATTTTTCCGGTCTCTTGGGAAAATTGGAAAAGGGATAGAGGAAAAATCTGCGCCTAAAAATTTTGACGCTGAATCAGTTGTGTGGAAGAATCTGAAGTCCACTATCCCTTGATATTCTTTACCTCTTCTTCGGTTTTCTGATCATAGTTTTCTTTCACCATGTTCAGATGGATAACTTGTAATTTCAATCAGAGACTGTGAAAACCCTATCTCATTCCTAAATCGTTCTCTTTGAGCTTTTGTACTTCTACTACAATATGCTAATATATGAATGCTAGAATTGTATGTTAATAATGACTGGTGAAAATTCAGTTTGTAACGGTATTTTTTATTTTATAATAATTGTATGATAAAAATGCTACACGTACGTACATAATAAATGTACATAAAGATGTACAACTCTGTGTACATTATTATGTACTTATAAATGAACGAATCTATTAATATATAAAGAGGGAATGATATTTATTTGAAAAAAGATGAAAAAAAATCAGCAAAAAAAAAAGAAGTCAATTCCCGCCCAAAGTGAATAAAATGAGAAAGATTTTTGGCTAAAATTAAAATTCGAGCGCCAATTTTGAAAATTTTGAAAAAAATAAATAAATTAAAAAATCTAAATAAAAAGATTACATGAAGATTTTTTGGAGATTCCACATTATCTGACATTCATAAATTAGGAATGGACACTTGTCCTATTTTCATTGGTCCACTATAAATTTTATATGATAAGATAAGTATAACTCAAATTATTGATATTATTTTATTTTAAAAAATAAAATAAAAAATACCAAAATTCGTATTTTTTCATACTCTATAAATAGAGACCACTCTTGATATGTTTTGGAACACAATTAAAATTATTATGTTGGGTTAGGTTGTAGATAAAACAATATCAAACAATGTATTGTAGATAGTATTTATTAAATAAATAAATAAAAATAAAATAAATAGTATACTATCTTTATTAGGTCACCAACTAAAAAATAATAAAAAAAAATAAAAAAAATAGCAAAATCCGCGACTCATGTCAAATTGTGACCCTAGATCGCAACCTAGACACAAGGAGGGAGAGAGAAATGAGGTGAGTGAAATGGAGCAAATGTCCCATTGTTATTGGTCTATAAAATTTTTCTATAATAAGATAAATGTAACTCAAATTATTGATATTAATTTATATGAAAAAAATAAATAAAATTTATTTTTCATTCTCTATAAATATAGACCAATCTTGATATATTTTGGAACATAATTGCAATTTCTATCTTTTCACTCTTTTTTCTTAATCGTAACTTATCATTTTTATCATATCTTTTATTTTATCATATCACAACTAAAACAATAACAAAAAAATTATCGTAGATAATATTTAATAAATATATAAATAAATATAAAATAAATATTATGTTGAGTTGAGTTAGATTGAGTTTGGGATAAAGGACTATTCTACTATGCCTTTTCCAGATATGTGTAGTATTAATTCAAGTGTGAACCGTCTGGTTTTGGATGAACTTAACTATGACCGTAAGGCTCTAGCTATTGAGCATGATGCATTACTGACACATATGACCGATGAACAGAAGGGTGTTTATTCCAAAATAATGACATATGTTCATTCCAGCAGGGGCGGCGTGTTTTTTGTGTATGGTTATGTTGGAACTGGAAAGACATACTTGTGGAGGACTTTAGCTGCTTGGCTAAGATTGCACGGTCGAATTGAACTTTGTGTTGCATCAAGTGGAATAACATCTTTCCTATTGTCGGGCGGACGAACTGCACAATATTCTCGATTTGGCATTCCTATTTCTGTGCATGAAAATTCATCGTGTGAGATCAATCAGGCTAGGCCCCTTGCTGAGTTGATTATTCGCTCTTCATTGATCATATGGGATGAGGTCCCAATGATGCATAAACATTGTTTTGAAGCTGTTCAAGCATCTTTTAAACAGTAATGGGAGCCCTCGACCCGAAAAATCATCATAAACTGTTCGGAGGCAAGATTGTTGTGTTTGGTGGAGACTTTCTACAAATTCTTCTGGTAGTTCCAAAGGGTAGTCGTCAGAAGATTGTTAATGCTGCTATTAACTCTTCTAGCATTTAGGGAGAATGTACTGTGCTTAGGCTTAAAAAAAATATGCGTCTTCAGAGCATTGGCGATTCGAATGAACATGACGAGTTGGCCGCTTTTGCTGATTGGATAGCGAGCATTGGAGATGGAACATTGAGGGGTAAAAATGATGGATGTTCTCCGATAGACATACCAAATGATCTATTACTAGAGCCATCTGATGATCCAGTTGTAAAAATTGTTGAAAGCACATTTCCGATGTTCAAGAATGGAACCGACGATCCAAGTTACTTGCGCCAACACTCGATATCGTAGAATCTATTAATGAATACATGTCGTCGTTAAATTTGACTGAGGGACGCACGTATTTAAGTTCATACAGTACATGTAAATCCGACTCCAATACCGACTTTGTGGCACAAGTCCATACTCCTGAGTTCTTGAACACTATCAAGTGTTCTGGAACGTCGAACCATGAATTGAATTTGAAGGTCGGAACTCCAGTTATGTTTTGCGGAATATGGATCACTCAATGGGACTCTGCAATGGTACACGATTGGTTGTGACTAAACTCTCCAATCATGTTCTCGAGTGTAAAATTCTTACTGGCGATCTTGCATGTGATAAAGTTTTGATACCTCGGATGACAATAACTCCTTCTGATGTTAGAGTATCATTCAAATTTCAAAGAAGGCACTTCTCCATTATGGTTTCTTACGCAATGACTATAAACAAGATTCAATCAAGGTCAATCATTATCGCATGTTGGCTTATTCTTGAAGAAACTATTTTTTAGACATGGCCAGTTATATGTTGTTTTCTCCCGTGTTACTAACAGAAAGGGTCTGAAAATTTTAATTTGTGGAGAAGAAGGTTTGAAAGAAAATTAAACCAATAATGTTGTGTATAGAGAAGTGTTTAGTAATATATGATTTTTGTTTATATTTTATATTCTTCTATCCTCTTTCTATTGTAATTAAATAATTAATTTATAAAAAAATATTTAAAATAAAGTTTTTTTTTTAAAAAAAGGTTTGAGGAAATAACCTCGCCGTGCTGCGCACGGGTACCATACTAGTAGAAGTGAAAATACATCCAATCACAAATTCAATTGGATGTTTGTGAAATATTGAATGTGAAAACAAGGTGAAATTGTGGTTTTACTTTGAAGTCATAGGATGACATAATTTTTTAAATTATTCACGATTTATGAGTAATATATAAATTTTTATTTTTTGTTATTACTTCTGCCATCATTAATTTTAATAATTAAATTTTCATCAACTTCAACAATTAAATTTTCTACCGTATTCATTTTCGCCACGAAATTTGTTGAAATAAAAATTTACAACAAGATTTATTCTGTAGTGTTGAGCCAAGAACCGAAAAACCATTCGAAAAATTTACAATGCACAATATATACTTGACACCAAAAATTATAATAACACGAATCAAGATGAGATTCAACTGTAACTGGTTAGCCGTAACAAGAAAATTTACAAGTAAAAAACAGAGCAAAACCGAACAAGGAATAATCATATGCAACAGCAGTAATTACAAAATAATCGTTATCGATATTTGAAAAAAAAAATGTGAATTATCCCTCGACTATTTAAAAATAATAATAACAATAAAATAAAATAATACCGAGAACCTACATTCTTCGTCAACTTCTCCAGCTGCTCTGTGAATGATCCAAATACTCTGAACTATAATCTTGACTTCCGAATGCCATCTTCTGAAACATTCTGATTTGTGCAGATTGCTCCCTTGAACTGAAAATCCCACTTTGCCCCGGCTTCACGCCATTGTTCAAATCCGCAAGTTCTTCCATTGAATCCAAAGCTCTTGCTACCTACGAACGACGAAAGCAGAAAAAGGCGAGTGGTGGATTATAATAGTGCAATAAGGCGAAATGAATAGTAATCAGGGTTCAGGCTGTGTTTGGTAAGCATATAAGCTAGCTTATATTTTATTTCATTAGCTTATAAGATTTATGTATTCAAATAAGCTTGATTTGTTATCACGAGTTGTTTTCAAAAGCTCGAGCTTATCTTATAAGCTACCTTCGGTAGCTTTTCAAATAAGCTCGTTGAAATTTTTATTTCAGCTAGCTAATAAGCTAATTTTACTGAACACTTTTATCTTATAAACTAGTTTTTCAGCCATAAGCCGTAAGGTATCAGTTATAAGCTCGAAATTCAGTTAAAAGCTATAACTAGCTTTGGTTTCTTGGTAGAATATTACCTGACTCATTTTCGGCCTTTTGGATGCCAAGTGGCGCACGCAAGCCGCGGCAGCTTCGATCATGCGAAACATTTCACTCGCGACAAAGTTGTTCTCAAGCTTAGGGTCGACTATATCTCCGAATTCTTCTTTGTCGAGAGCTTGGGTGAGCAACGGTCGAGCCTGATCAACAGGTACCATAACATAATAGCTTTTTTACTTGTTTAGTAAAAAAGATGAAAATAGTTTTGAAACCGAAAAATAACATTAAAAATAAAAAGAAAAAAAAAGGAAATAACTATTGTACAAAATTAATACTGAAAATAATGAACAAGTTCAATGAGACTAACCCACTCGACCAGGCTTTCATCGCCAACTGGCTGAGATGCGTCGACAGGCTTACGGCCTGTAATTAGCTCCAAAAGCACGACACCAAACGAGAACACGTCAGACTTCTCAGTCAGTTTACCAGTCGATGCATATTCCGGAGCCAAGTATCTGTGAAGTCATTCCAAACTATTTAATAAACAGTAGTTTTTTTGTTATGCCACCTCACCATTAGTTCAGCATACTCTTTTCATAATTATGCATACTTTCATTAGAAAATGTCATACAGAATATGGCTTCACACAAGAATTTGCATTTAATAAATTGATGGGTTCAAAACTTAAAGCAATAAATTAATTTTAAATAAGCCTGCTCTATTCTCTAATAGAGGAAACATACCCAAAGGTTCCCATCACGCGGGTTGATACGTGTGTATGCAAATCCAATTCTAACGCTAGCTTTGCAAGCCCAAAATCTGCGACCTGCTCGTGAGGGGCAAGAAAGGTATTTAATGGAGATAGAATTATTTTTTTATAGAAAAAGCAAGACATGTGAAATACTTGGGAAAGTAGTGTTACACTAAGGGGAAATTAGAAGGAATTAAGAAATTTTATTGAGTAGGACGTAACTAATAGCCATACCCGTGCTTCAAAGTTGTCATCCAGAAGAATGTTTGTTGACTTGATATCTCTGTGAATAATTCGGGGTTGACCTGTCAAGAACCACCAAAGCTTTTAAGCAAATTCTTCACAAAGGTCAGAGGGAAGTTACATTACAAGAGACATAATATAAAATTGTTTTGCTTAAGTTGCAATTCATTGTCCTTCGTTTTCGAGGCCTTAATTTCAAAATAAAAAATAAAAAACTTCTTTAAGAAGGACTCATCATGGCCACATTAATAGAGCAACTGAAAACCCAGAATTTAGGTTTCCGCCAAAATCTACAAGCAATGAAAATGACAGAATCATCTACTTAAAACATACGAAAAGAATACCACAATTCTTTAAAAGGAAAAATTAAAGCATCAAACTAGGGTCTTGAGCTTACAGTCTTCATGAAGATATGCAAGTCCACGTGCTGCACCAGCTGCAACCTTAACTCGACTAGCCCAATCCATCACAGTCTTGCCTTCAGCTGCCAATGTTATATAGCTCAGAATAAGCATTAACCAATTTAGTTAAGAAAATCAACGACCCAGAAACTTAAAATAGACTTACCATGAAGATGGTGATGCAGGGTGTTATTCGGCACATAATCATAAACGAGCAACCTCTGATTTTCAGATATACAGTAACCCACAAGAGACACCAAATACCTGTGGTGTATTCGGCTAATAATCTCGACTTCTGCTTGAAACTCACGCTCTCCTTGTCCACTACCAGCTTTCAACTGCTTAACAGCAACTACCCGCCCATCCCCCAAGACCCCCTTATAAACACAGCCAAACCCACCTTCACCAAGAAGATTATCTTCTGAAAACCCGTTTGTTGCCCCAAGTAGGTCTTGATATGAGAACCATGACTTTGAGGCGCCTATGCCACCACCATCTGGTGAGTACCTGTAATTGCTTGCCGAAACACTTCCAGCTAGTTGAGATGAATAATGGGATCTTAAGAATGAGGAACCTGGGAAATACAAAAAGTGATGTGTAAGTATTCATCACTTCAAACCATTATGTATTTGATGAAAATAGTTTAAGGCTGAATAATATGAGATTGAAAGAATCTTAATTAGCAGCCAGCACTCAGTATACTTTTTAAATTATTTATTAAAAGCCGACTCATTAGCTAATGCTTCGTTGGCTAAGCTTCGACTTCGAAATGTGAAGACAAAAAGGGAAAAAGCATATTTTATATCTTTGAAAAGCATATTAAGCTGCACCAACAATCAAAATCCAAATTCAAGAAAGCACGTCAATTGCCACTATGTAATTTCCAGGCAGGTAACCCGAATATATTAGTCCCTCCGTCCTATTTTGATAGTCCCCCTAACCCCATTTCCTTTTGTCTCAAAATGATTATTCTTTTGAGTCAGGGGGTAGTTTAATTTTTTTATACCCCACATTAAACTAAAGTTTTTTCCCCACTTTTCAAAGTAAATAGCTAACATAGAAATTGGAGAAGGGTATGATAGTTACATTAAATATTGCTTTGGTTGTATGAGTACATTTAATCTTATTCTTTATATGTTCAAAAATGAGAAATGGAAGTAGTCCTAGGATCACAAAGAGAGGGAGTATCTGCTTTGGGAGTGAATAGAAAAAACCAAAAACAAAAAGTCGGAATGGCTACACAATAATCTTTCAGTAAACGACATAAAATAACTTCCTAAACGTAAACACATCAATCAACCCAAATCATATGATACACAACTCAAGAAGTAAAAGGAAAAATAATATAGAGGAAAAGTACCTGAGTTATGGGAGGATGCATAGGGCGAGGGCATATTATATCCGAGACTAAACTTGTCCTTCCTTCTCGTTCTTTTACGTAAGTACCAGACAGCAAAAACAACAAGACTGAGCGCCAAAACACCCACAATGCTGCCGACAACCGCTGCACCTCCGCCACTCAGACCAGCGGAGTTTGCTGGTGTTGCACCCGAAACTGTATTTGGCCTGGCCGAAGTTGGGCCCGCCGTTGGTTTCTCTGCGGTAGTGGTGGGAGGCGAGGGGAGTGTTCCAGGTGTCGTGCTCCCATTGGTTGATGCATTTCTAGATGGAGGAGGACGAGGTGAAGATATAGTTGGCGGCGGGGTTGTTGACGAGTTGGAAGGTGGGCTGGAGGCCGGCGGAATAGGTGGCGAGCCCACCGGTGTTGGAGGTGACTCCGGTGATGGTGGTGTATCCACCACAGACGGTGGTGGCGGAGGGCTGTCGGCAGGAGGCAGAGGAGAAGGCGTTGTGGACGGAGGGCTGTCGGCAGGAGGTGGAGGAGAAGGCGTGGTGGACGGAGGGCTGTCGGAAGGAGGCGGAGGAGAAGGCGTGGTGGATGTAGGAGGAGAAGGTGGAGGAGGAGGAGAGGTCACGGGGGTGGCGGGGGATTCCGGTGGTGGAGAATTTCCATCTGATGGAGGTGGTGGTGCCGGAGTTGTTGCGGATTCCGGCGGCGGTGGGGAAGTTTGCGATAAAGGAGGCGGCGGAGGAGAGGCGGTTGGCTGGGAAGGGGAAGTAGTTGCTGGTGGTGGGGCGGTTGGGGGAGATGGCGGCGGTGAGCTTGGTGGTGGTGGCGAAGGAGATTCCGGCGGCGGGGCGGTCGGAGGTGTGGGTGGTGCTGGTGAAGGAGGAGGTGGCGGCGGTGAGGTTTCCGGCGGAGGAGCCGCTGGCGGAGATGGGGGAGGAGCGGAAGGAGTGGGTAATTGAGGAGGCGGCGCGGAGGAGGGAGTGGATGGAGAAGACGAAGGAGGAGGAGGAGAAGTTGTTGAGTTTGTTGTGGAAGGTGGTGGGTCAGTTTGAGTAGGAATCAATGGTGGTAACAGAGAAGCCATCTTTTCTTTTTCTTTTTTTGTCAAGAAATGTGGTTTCTGAGTTCAGAATCACAAAATCTCCATTGAAATGCCAATGAGACACACTCTTATTAACACTGTTCTTTTTTTTTTCTTCTTCTCTTTTTCCAATCTTTCACTCTTCAAAATGAGACCATGACTACATTCAGCAAAAATTGTCCAAACCCAACAAAACCCAGATCGAGTAAATCAGTAATTACTACACTTCAAACAAAAAAATTGAAAAGAACAACAAAAAAGGAACTAAAATCTAAAATGGTATCAGTAGAATCAAGGCTTCCAAACCCAAAAATGCAGCTCAATCGAATCAG
>CACSLK010027752.1:13885853-13901606 GCA_902706635.1 Striga hermonthica | reverse complement strand
TTATTCTCTTCTATCATATAGCTTTCCGTGCAAATGCACGGGCCAAAAACTAGTCTTGAAGAAGAGGACAAATTGTGATTTATGGATCTTTGGAATTTGTTGAACTCCTCGCTCCACTCACGTTACTTGGATTAGATTCCTTCAGCTTTGTCACCTTCCCTTATATTTTTATTTTAACTAGTACGTAGCCCCGTCCGATGCACGGTACAAAAGTATTAAATGAGTCATTTCTATGGAGCTTGTTTGTTAAGTAGCTCGTGCGATTCACGTGAGATATTAAATGAGTGGACCATATGGTTTGTCCATTCAGGCCTAAAAATAATATAATAATCATCTATCTTTCTACCTCTTTTCATCAACGTCATTTTTTTTGCGGGACATTAAACATAAGTCTGGTAGGGCTAGCCCGTAAATTAAGGAAAATGCTACATGTACATAAAGGTGTACATAACACTCACATGGAGTATGGTCCACTTGATTTTGTATTTTTAGTGGGTCCCACTCAATGTGAGTGTTATGTACACCCTTATGTACACTGTTATGTACTTGTAGCATTACTCGTAAATTAATTAATATATTATCTCACTCACATGTTTATAACAATATAAATTTGATTTCATTATATATATTTATTCCTTGATATAAGAAAAAAATCAATTTTACGTAATCTTGTTCTTCGTATAATACTCATATTATTTTATTATAAGATCTATTATGATATAATGTCATTATAATTATTTATACAATTATAGATGTAGTCTTCTTCTTCTTTTTGTTTTATGTAATTAAAATATTTAATGTATGTTAATATTGTTTATTAATGTAATTAATTAAAATTACGTAAATAAATTTAAAGTAAAATAATTTGTACAAACATTTTACAGAATATACACAAATGTTTTTTTTTAGAATTTATTTTTATTTCTTATGATAAATAAACATCTTTGAAATTCTATGCTATTATTAAACATCCTTGATATAACATCATGCATGGATTCTATGCAATTATTAATTCCGTTCGATGTTATGGGAAACAAATAATTTGGAAATTTAACAAAATGATAAGGAACTTTAAAATTTAAATTTTGAATAAGACATGTTCTTACTTGAATTCTATGTAATTATTATTTTGTTCAATTTTATGGCAAACAATTCATTCAAAATTTTAATATAACAAAATGATAAGAACTTTTAATAATTAAATTTAAATTTGAAATGAGACATGTTTTTACTTGAAGTATGTCTATCTGTCCAATTTTATTGCAAAACACATCAATTAAGGATGATATTAATGCAGACTGATTTTTTAGCTATAAAATAATAATACAATTGAAAAAAAATGATGGAAATAGAATTCATTAATTGCCTTTGACTTTTTTTCATACTAATTCTAGTAAATGCGATGACTTTTAATATAAGTATAGATACCAAAAGAATAAAAAAAGAAAAAGAAAAAACACAGCGCTATCCATTATTCTATATTTCATTGACATGTCAGAACTTCTTGTTTTATCTTCACGAAACGTGTGTATTGTGTACTATCAGTGTTTTGTGACCCGGACCGGCCCGGCGGGTCGATTGAGGACCCGGTCTACCCGGAGCCGGAACCGGTCCGGGTGGGCTAATTGGACCGGGCAACAATAGACCCGGTCAAACCTGGTCTAAACCCGGTCTTGACCCGGCCTTGACCGGTCGACCCGGGGCATTGACCCGACTGGGTCAACCCGGTTGACCCGGTTCCTATATGTATTTTTTTTTTATTTTTTTTTAAAAAAATAAAATTATGTATATATATTTATATAGTAAATATATACATATTATTACCACTTTAATCTACAAATTTTACATACAAAACATTTAAATTTGTTATTTTTATATATATTTATATATCACAAATACTCTATATATAATTTTATAAATTTTAAAATTAATTATCCGGTTCAACAATTAACCCGGTGACCCGGCGGTTGAACCGGTGACCCAGTGAGCCGGAGACCTGTCCGGGTCGATTACCAGGCCGAGTTTAAAAACTATGTGTACTATTTAGGATTTGAGGCATCACTATTATTCATCACTTAAATAATTGAAACAATGGGAAATGTTAGTTTAAACTATGAGATGTAGACGTGGCCAGGTGCCGGTTACCGGCCCAACCCGGCAGGCCACGGGCCCTCCAACATATGACCCGCAACCGGCCTGTTTAAAAACCACGGGCCGGTTCACAATACCGGCCCGAACCGCCGGTTCACGGGCCGATACAATCCTTAAAAAAAAAACTTTAACAAGGTGGCCTGCCGTCCGACCCAGACTGACCCGGCCCGGACCGGTGGGACCAAAATATAAAAAGGAACCGGGACCGAACCGCGGCCCTACGGGTCCCAGTTCAATGAACCGGCCCTTAAGAGGTCGGTTCGGGCCGTGCCAGTACCGATTCGTGGCTCGGGCCACGGACCGGTTCAGCCTGTGACCATGTCTAATGAGATGAATAGAGCCGAACTTCATTATTATCACTATGAAGTATTTGGAGAGGTTAGAGTTATTAAAACCGAATCGAATTGTTTGTGGGTTCGGCTTATTTTAATTTGAATTCGGTTCAACTTATTTTATAATTGAATTGAGCTCAAACTTGTTTAAAACTCGTTTAGTAAATGAGTCAAGTTAAAGTTAAAAATAGAATTCTCGTGTAAGTTTTTGAAATTTTTAGTTCAACTTAAACTCGAACTCGAGCATGAGAAGCTCAAACTGGACTTGGATGTGAGGTGTTACTAACATTTTATAAGGAGATGTTACGATCCTGTTATAGAACTACTCCATCGGGGTTTGTAACCATTAGATCAACTATCTCCGACGGTTATATGATGATCAAACGGTTACAACTCCAACGGAATGGATCAGTAACATGACCGTAGCATTTTCCCATTTTATAAGGTGTAGAAATAATTATTTTACAAAGAATATATATTACTATATATTACCCGAAAGGACGCGAGTAGGCCCGAGTGAAGGCCCTAATGCCGTTTTTCGAGTTCGGTGAAGGTAAGCTTGTGTTTACCAATTTTTCTAGTCATCTCATGATATTATAAGAATTATCATGTAAAGAAATCACTCAACGAACATGCTTTAGTATAAGTTTTGAATTTTTGAATCATTAAGACTTAAATTAAAAAATTTTATAGTAAGCATGTTTTAGCCAAGATTGATAGCTCACTAATACTTATAAATCATGTCTTGATGTTGGTTAAGCTATAGCAAGTTTAGAGTTTATGTACTTGATCATTTACTTGAGAATTTAGCTCATTTTGCTCGTCCGAGTCAAGTTTAGTTCTCTCTGAGCAAAAGCCAACATTTCAGTATTAAAAGGCATGATTTATGTAGTAATTGAGTTTTTCCTGAGGAAATTCTGAAGTTGAGCTAGTTTGTTCGGGAATTTGGTTTCGTAGGTGCCATATAGGCCCTACCGGGCCATTTCAGTTTATAGCCGAGGTCTCTCGGGACTTTTGTGCATTTTTGAGTTAGATAAGTTTTTTTGAGTTGAATGATGTTGCAATGTCCCGGAGTAAGTCGTCGGACGGCCGGTAGGTCCGGTCGGAGTCGCGGGCCGTGCACATAGCGTGTGCCGCGCCAGCTCAGGCATTCAAAGGTTAAGTAACCTCGACCTCGCGCGCGGGCCCAGTCGTGTGTCGCGCATAGTCGCGGTGCAAGCCGGTAGCGTCCGACAGTGCTCAGTTAGAGACCGCGTGCGTAGCCCGGCACCAGTAGCGCCCAGTGAGTGCAGGCAGCGCCCGACAGCGCATAGCCAGCCTCAGCGCGCGTAGTCCCGACCCCAGTCACCTATGCAGTATAGAGGTTAACCCACAAGTCTTAACTATGTTCAGAGGTTAACTGGTTGTGCTCAGCAACACGCAGTGTCTCCAGTAGCACGCCAATGTGTCCAGTAGCACGCTAGCGTGCCAAAAGCATGCCAACGTGTTCAGTTGCCCGTTAGTGGTGTCCATCAGCATCAGGTAGACACCAGGCGCGCCAGTGTTTACAAAGAATATATATTACTACCTCATATTTTTAATATATGTCGTTTTGAGAAGTTGCACACTAATTAAGAATATTTTTTTGGTCAATAATAACCTTATTTAATGAAGATAGAGATGAATGTTTTGAGAAAAAATGAAGAGTGAATATGAAGAGGCATAATGTATTTATTGGCTAAATGAGGGTAATAATGGAAAAAATATGTACAAAAGATTCAAAATAATATTTATTTGACAAATAGTTGAAAAAACTAAAATGACATTTAAAAAAAATAGGAGGGAGTACTATAAAAATGAGGGGCTAAGCGGAAATTTTGAAAGAACATGGGCTCACGTCTTAAATTTCAAGTGCATTGTCTGTAAATATTTAAAAACTCAAGTGTCCTAATTTAATACAACACATTTCCAGGCTGTCTTAACTTTATTTTAAGTTTGCATTAATCAAATGAAAAATTCAACTTTTGCTGATTCCCGAGATTTGAAGAAAAGTATAATGTGTTGATCACAAAAGGGAGCATGAAAAAATAATGATCTTACATATATCAAACTTATTAAGTACACTTAATTAAGCTAGGTCCTTTACTTTAGACCCAAGACAAAGGAGAACCGGGTCAGTTTCCGGGTCACCGTATGAATTTATTGCTCATCATTAAGGAGTCAAATTGTGGGGAGATTCAACTATACGACGGTTACATGATGATCTAAATATTATAAATCCCGACGGAATGGTTCCGTAACGAGACTCTAGCATTTTCCCAAATTGCGTTTATATTGTTCCTTTTTATTATCTATTTTATTTATTTAAACATTACTAAAATATTAAAATTATTATTTTGTGTTTTGCTTATCGTATTCGTTTTTAGTGTCGTCTAGTGTGGATTCGACCCACGCCTCTAATTTTATTGGCTCGTCTCAATATATTTATCCTTTATTCTTATCTTATATAATTGTCATTTTTTTCATTAAAAAAAGGCATAAATAGTTATTAGTGTTATAATACATGGTCATAATTTACCAAAAACATTAAAATAATTTATATGCCTAGTTGGTATTTTTCAATAATTGCCAGCTCATGCAATCCTTAATCATTTCAATAAGTACCCCACTCCTTTTCTAATGGAACAATTATTAAACTTAAATATGAAGGTAAAATTAAAAAAAAAAAAAACTTAAATAAATAAATAAATAAATAGACAACATTATAAACCTAAAACATTTTTTAAACCCTTTTCATTATACTTGTAAGTTGTAACTATACTAATTTATTATTATTGAAAAAAAAAACAAATTGACCTTGTAATTATCAATCTGCATGTGCATTATAAACGAGCCGATCGAGCTCGAGACTTTATTGAGCTGAGTCCAGCTCGGCTTGTTAACTATATGAGTCGATCAATGAACTGATCAAGTTCGACCCAATTACTTATATAAAATTACGAAAATAAATCTTATTTTCGAATCTTTACGAGCCGACTCGATAACGAGACGAGCTTTATACAAGCTCAAGCTACTTCTTATATATCCACACACTTTCAAATTAAACTCATAAAAGTTAACTAAAACACATGCAAATAATTCTCATAATAATCTTTCAACCAAATCATAAGGAAAAACAAAATGAAAATAAATCAATATATAACTTTCACTTACCCTGGACAAGAGGCATATCATGGACTGCATTTGGTTTCTCCCCACAGAATCCCCCACAAAAGCCATGGACTTATCTCGGGCCATATCCAGGAACTGAAACGGGTTGAAAACGGGCAATTCGCACCCGTCGGGCTTCCATCTCCACTTCAAGAAATCCGAATCGGGCCGCCCGTATTTCATGCAGTTTTGGTGCTCGTGTATTGCCCAACACGTCTCGTTCGTGTAGTAAGGGGCGTCCGGGTTCGGCACCCATTCGCCCGTGAAAATGTCGCATTTTTCGACATCGTCCGGGATTTTGATGTCGCGGTACGAAGGCCCGATTAATCCCGAGTTTTTGAAGGTGGATAGAGGGGAGGAGGATTCATTATCCTTGAGGATGGGATAGTGGAGGCGGATAATGGTGATGAGGATTAATGCTATTGCAAGGAGTATGACTATGTTTTTTAATTTTTTGTTTACATGTTGTTGCTCCATGTTTTTTATTTTTTTGGAGGTTGAGGAATGTGTGGGGAGAAATGAAAGGATTGTAATGATGTTTTGGGTAAGTGGTGATGAAAGAGTTAGCAAAGATTGGTTGTATACTTGTATTGTATATATCACTTTCATGTGCTATACTATATATATAATATAATATGAAGAATTAAAAAAAATGGAAAAGAAAAAATCATTTGTTTTGGTAACAAGTTGGTCAGATGCTTTTATTTTTACTAGTATCTTCACCCGTGCGATGCACGGAGCATATTTATTAAAATATTTTAATAAATATATTAAAAAATATATATATATATCATAAAAAGTAAATGACAAATAAATAACATTATTAATGAATAGATAGTAAAAGTACAATATTATATGGTATTACAAATTTTGAAAAATTTCTTGATAGACAACATTTTTAGTAGTTTTCTTTTTCCCACTATCGTCCCCCCACATATTAATATCTTCAATCCATGTGGATTAGTGACTCGAGACACATCAACGTATAATTGATCATGACTAATAAATACGGGTCTTTCATGTAAAGTCCGACATGGGATTACGACTGCTCTTGACTCTTGTTGATTGTCATTGCGTAAGAAAACATAAGAGTAAATTGTCTATGTTGTAACTTGAAGGGTATCTGAGATCAGATGGAGTTAGGGAAAATCTTGATACCAATACCTTATGTCCAGCATTTGATCCTGTTAGAATCTTACATTCAAACACGTGAGTGAAAAGCTTCGGTATCACCAAGCGTGTTCCATTACACAGTCCAATCGAATGGTTAATGTTTCTCAACAACATGACATAAGTCCCAACCTTTAAGTGCAATTCATGATTTGGAACACCAGAACATTTTATACTATTTAAGAACTCCTGAGTGTGCATGTCATGCAAGAAATCAACACTACCATCGGATTTGAATATGAGAGAACAATACACAAAATTTGGATATGAGATTTATAGCGTGAATTACTCCTATTCTGTACTCGAGTATCTTGGTAAGTTTGGATGTATTTTGTTAAGGATTCACCAATAATAATGCTTAATTTTTATTGACATTAATATGATTCAAGTATTTTGTTAAGCATTCACCGGCAAAATTTAAAAAATGATACATTAAGTTGGCGTTGTCAACAAAACAGACATTTTGTTGTCCCTCACGGAAGGAAATATTTAGTTGACAATTTGGTCGGAAAAGATACATTAATCACTCAACTTGGATAAAAAATTGAAGTAGTCGGATTAGAAAATGACGTGACATTATAAATTTCCTTAATTTCCTACGTGTTATATACGTGGCGTTATGTGTCATCCTTCTCTCCAAGTACACAACTACACATACATAAATAAAAATAAAAATAATCAAAAAATAAATAAATAATAAAAACACATCAGAAAAAATATAGTAATAATAATAATAAATAGAAAAAAATCCAAAAAAATAATAAAAAAAAAAGAAAAAATATATTTTATTCTATTTTGTCAACTATATATTAATAAAATATTTAAAAAAAAATTTATATTTGTTAATATATATTAAAAATATGAAGATATTTCGTTAATATTTCGTTTCATATAATATTTCACTAATATATATTAAAAAATACTAAAAAAAGAAAAATGAAGTTCATTAATAATAATAATTATACTATCTAATATAACACTTTACATAATATTTTATTTATTTAATATATATAAGTATATTAAATATAAATATAAATCACAAGTATAAATTTATATTTAAATAAATAAAAATATATTTTTTTAGATATATATTTTTGAAATAAATTAAAATATATTATATAAATTTATATTTTGTGATTTATATTTATATTTAATACTTATATATATTAAGTAAATAAAATTTTATGTAAACTACTATATTAGATAATATAATTAATAATAAATTATATATAATAATTATTATTAACAAAATATTTTTTAATATATATTCGAGAATATATTTATATTTAACGAAATATTAACAAAATATTCTTATTAACGAAATATTAACAAAGTACTTTTTATTTTTTAATAATTTTTAATATATATTAACGAAATATAATTTTAAAAATATTTTATTAATATATAGTTAAGGAAATAGAACGAAATATTTTTTTTTTGGATTTTTATTAAATTTCTATTTATTTATTTTTTTTATTATTATAATTATTTTTTTTGCTGATGTCTTTATATTTATTTAATTTTGGATTTTTTTTATTTTATTTTTATTTATCTATGTGTAGTTGTGTATTTTGAGATAATGATGTCACATCACGCCGAAGTTTGCTTTTGTGCAAAAAAAGTTTTTTTTCTCTCATCGGAGAGCGATTCCATTCTCTCATCGGAGAGCGATTCCCAGTTAACCTACTGATCGGAGCTTTCATTCTCAGATCTTGCCTCTCTTAGTGTGTCTTCCTTCTCTCGATCTCTTATTTTCCTTCTGGCCTTGCTTCCTTTCTATTCTAGAGTCTTTGGGGATCTAGGGTTTCTCTTCTATATTTCGGGTGCGGAGATGGCCAGTCAATCTTTCATTGGCCAAGACGATGATCTTGCTAATCGGCTGGAAGTCTTCTCTTTGACGGAGACAGAGAACGTGATGGTAGATCTAGCCTCGGCTGATATCAAATACAGTGCTGAAGAATGTCATAAAAGTCTTTTCGGTAAGATTATCGGAGACCGTCCGGTGAGTTGGATGGGAGTGAAACTTACAATGGGCTCTGTATGGAAGATCAAACAACCAATGGAGGTTAAAGAATTAGCTTCAAATTTCTTCCAATTTATATTTCAAAGCAAGGAGGATATGGACAGAGTTGCTCGGGGTACAAACTGGACCTTAGACAATCAATTTCTCCTTCTTTCAGAGTGGAAGGAGCGTTTATCGGCGACCCATCCGGTTTTTCTTGAACTGCCAATCTGGGTACAAGTCTTCAACGTCCCTTTAAATTGGCTGAGTATGGATGTAGGGTTGAAGATAGGTAAGGTTTTCCCTAAGCTCAATAATGTGGTTGTGGCGGGGGCAGGCAGTCACGGGGGTAAAATCCTCAGGTTACTGGTTTCCATCAACTTGACAGAACCTCTTCCCAGCTGTGCCTCTGTCAAGTTGAGAGAAGAAGTTATCAAAATCAGCTTTAAGTACGAAAAATTGGTGAACATGTGTAATTACTGTGGGTTTATAGGTCATCTCGACAGAAGCTGTAAGAAGAAGATTGATGATATTGCCAAAAACTCATTGAAGATGGGACAATACGGTGATTGGATGAGAGCGCCAGATTTCTTGCAGTGGGCCAACACCAATAGTTCCAACTCTCAACCTCAATCAGGCTCCCCGTCCAATCCAGCAAATGCTTCTCCTCCCACCACATCTGCAAGTCACCTCCGAGAACAAAATCAACTTCTAGCAATTGATAACGTAGCAAATCGGAGCACTCCTTTGGAAGTGCAGGACTCTAGCGGCCCTATCTTCAAATCATCAAGCAAGGAATTGGTAGGGCAGATCCTTAGTGATGCTGCCTCATCTGAAGACATGATTTTTAACAGTTCTAAGTCAGTATTCAAGGAACCTGCTGGTATTGCAATCAAAGATCCTCACACCCCTCTGGACCAGAGGCTTTCGATAATCAGAAATCAAGACCAACAGATGATTGCCATAGCCTCAAGTTCTGAACCTGACCTCATCATGCCAGATCTTCAAGTTAAAACTCTTAAAACCTGAAAACGTGCTCCTCGCAAGGATGGCAGACTTTCCAGACAAGAAGACCAGCAGTTAGCAATCGTTTCTGCTGTCTCAGGCAAAAGGGACATACAAGAACTCAACTCTGCAGACGAGAATTCTCCCATTGATACTTGTAATCCAGAAGGCTCTAAGAAGCACAAGTCAGACTCACCAAAGGTGGAGGTGGCCAGCCTCGAATGGCGCCCAAGTGACCGATGTTAGCTGCGGTGTGGAACTGTCGAGGACTGGGTGGGCCCTCGACGGTTTCCCAAATCAAAGAGACTTTTAGATCTCACCACCCCCCTTTTCTTTTTTCTCTCCGGAACTAAAAATTCTTCTTCTTTTGTTAAGTCTGTTGCTAAAAAACAGGGTTTTGTTGATAGGCATGTGTTGGTCGACCCAGTGGGTATGAGTGGCGATCTATTACTCCTCTGGTCTTCTGAGGTCTCTATTGTCCAAACAATTTGTTACCCTTGCTTCATTGCGGTGGAATTCTCGGTGATGAATGGGGAGGTTATCTGGGCAATATTCGTATATCTCAGCACTTGTGCTGCAACTCGCAATGAACAATGGCAGCTGCTGGAAGCCGAAAAACATAAATGGAAGGACAAATGGTTCATCATAGGCGGCTGGAACGATATCCGCTCTAACTCTGACAAATCAGGCGGCTCTCCAAGGATTCCCAGAAGTCTAGCTGGATTTAACAACTTCATCAATTCTATGTCTACGGAAGAAATCAGAATGACAGGATACAAATTCACTTGGAGTAATCATCGTCCCATGGAAGGCCTTATTCAAGAGAAGCTGGATAGGGGTTTCGGATCTTTGGATTGGCTTCAACAATATCCAAACGTCTACATCCAATCTGTCTCCCGCTGTGCATCTGATCATTCTTTGCTCCTCCTTAGCACAGGCGCTCCCTTGAAGAAACCTCAACGCAGATTCCATTTTGACAAACGCTGGTTGTTGAAAGAAGATGTTTTCGATATTGTGAAAGCCGCTTGGAGTCTCAGCTATTCAGGAACCCCTTTCTATCAATTGAAGGAAAAAATTAAAGGTACCAGACTAGCCCTTATCAAATGGAGCTCCAAATTTAAATCTGAAAATCAGTTCAAGATCGATAGTCTCAACTCTAAGCTGGAGACGCTGAGCAACGAGGATCTGGCTAGCAACTGGGATGACTATGTCTCAACAAAAGCTTCCCTTGACCAAGCTTATCGTTCTGAGGAGATGTACTGGCAACAAAAAGCCAAGGTGAAATGGCTCAAGGAAGGAGATTGCAACTCTAAATTTTTTCACGCCTACACCCAGCAAAGGAGAAGACTCAATGCCATTTCAAGACTTCTCACTCCTCAGAACAGAGAACTCACTTCCAATCAGGATATTCAGAATCACATTGCAAGCTTCTATGCTAACTTGTTCTCTTCTGAAGGCTCTTGGGGAGGGGACAACATTCTTCAGCTCATCCAGCCATCTATTTCCTCTGACATGAATCAAGAGCTTCTCAAACCTGTCCAGGAAGAAGAAATTAAGGAGGTTTTGTTCAGCCTTGAGCCTGAAAAATCCCCTGGGGAATACGGTATGACGGCCTTATTCTATCAAAAATTTTGGAGTATTATCAAGTCTGATCTTGTTGCTGCGGTTATTAGTTTTTTTGAAAGCGGTCTTATGCTTAATTATTGGAACCACACTATTGTGACCCTCATTCCCAAGTGTTTAAATCCAGATTTCTTATCTCAATACAGGCTCATAAGCCTTTGTTCTGTGGTTTATAAAATTGTTTCCAAGTTGCTGGCTATGAGGCTCAAGTCTTGTCTGCACTTATGCATAAGTGATCATCAATCTGCCTTTTTGAATGGGAGACAAATGTTAGATAATGTTATAATTGCCCAAGAATCATTTCATTTTATTAATAGGCACAAATCTGGCAAGAACTACTTTATGGCAATTAAGTTGGATTTGGTTAAAGCTTTTGATCGTGTTGAATGGATCTGTGTGAAAAAGATAATGTTGCAGATGGGATTTGATGCTGCCTTTGTCAATTTAATTATGATCTGCATAACTTCATGTTCTTATTCATTCAAAGTCAATGGGGAGGTCAGTGGTTTTATTCACCCCTCTAAGGGCATTAGACAAGGGGACCCTCTGTCCCCTTATCTATTCATTATCATTGCTGAAGTTTTATCTGCTCTGGTGACTGACTCTGTGAATTCTGGGTTGCTTGTGGGTATGAAGCTGTCTAAGAATGGTCCTCCTTTATCCCATCTTTTATTTGCGGATGATTCTTTATTCTTTTGTAAAGCTGAGGTGGGGCAAGCTAATATTCTGTTAAATCTGCTTGAAAAGTACAGACTGTTCACAGGCCAAAAAGTTAATCTCTAGAAATCAGCTGTCTTTTTCAGCAGGAACTCCCCTCAACCTCTAAAAATCAACATCTGCACTGTTCTGCAGGGCATTCCCTCCCACAGATCCACAAGGTATTTAGGGCTGCCTTTAGGAATTGGTAAGTCTAAGAATGAGGCTTTCCAATTTGTACTAGACTCGGTTCAATCAAGACTTCAGAATTGGAAAGGTCTTTTGTTATCCCCTGCTGGCAAGGAAGTTCTTATTAAGGCTGTCCTTCAATCTCTGCCAATATTTTCCATGTCTTGCTTTATTCTGCCCTCTGGTATTTGCTCTGAAATTTCTAAATGGTGTTCCAATTTCTGGTGGAAGAGAGGTGAGGGTCAAGACACAGGTATTCACTGGAAATCTTGGGCCAATCTTTCTTTGCCAAAGTGTGAAGGAGGTCTTGCTTTCTTGGATCTTAAAAACTTCAACAGAGCATTGATATGTAAGCAAATTTGGAGAATCATTACTCAACCTTCTCTGCTGGTAAGTAGAATTCTTAAAGATAGATATTTCCCTTGTTGTTCCATCTTTGATGCTGTTAAGCCCAACAATTGTTCTTGGATCTGGTCAAACTGGCTTTTTGTTACTCCTATTGTTGCAAAGGGCTTTAGAGCTGAAATCAGGAATGGGGCCACTACAAGGATAGATGATATTAACTGGGTTCCAAATCTTTGCAACTCTAAGCCCAATCTTCTGGAGATAGCCAAAGGTCACATTACATGGGTTAAAGAGCTGTTGAACCCCTCTGGATTTGGCTGGAATGATTGGCTGGTAACTCAATTGTTTAATGAATCTGACAGTAAGGCTATTCTTGATATTTGCTCTCTGAATCCTGATAAGGATGAGTGATGCTTTTGGGCTTTTGATAAAAAAGGGCAATTTTCAGTGGCCAGTACTTATGCACATCTCAACTCTCAAAAAATCCTTGCTCTCAACCTTCCAGGTTCCAGTTTCTCTCTTCCCTGTAACAGCAAGTACAACATGTTTAAAAGATGCTGGAACTTGAGAGTTCAAGGTAAGATTAAACATTTTATTTGGAGATGTCTCTCTGGCTCTTTACCTGTGAAGATGAACCCGGTGCAAAAAGGCCTTCATCTGGATGTAACTTGTCAAACTTGTGGTCTGGAGAAAGAAACTATAGAGCATTTGCTGTTCCACTGCCCTAAAGCCAGCAGGGTTTGGGACATTGCTCCTGTGAAATGGGATGGTCTGAACTCCTACACTTCCTCATTCAAATGCTGGTGGTCAAATTTATGCTCTCTAAACCTTGGTCAAGTTGCTGAATCCAGAATCCAATCGACTACCTACTTATTGTGGTGGCTTTGGAAAACACGTAACCTGTGGATATTTCAGAACACTTCCCTCTCAGCTCCTCAAATTGTTAAAATAGCCCAGAGACAATGGATGGAGTTTGCTCAGCTAGCTGGTTGATTTTCC
Organism: Striga hermonthica; assembly: GCA_902706635.1. Classification (NCBI taxonomy): domain Eukaryota; kingdom Viridiplantae; phylum Streptophyta; class Magnoliopsida; order Lamiales; family Orobanchaceae; genus Striga; species Striga hermonthica. The sequence continues at coordinate 13,887,905 of CACSLK010027752.1, read as the reverse complement.
TTCTGTTTGTTGCTTTGTTTAGTTTTATTTTTGTTGCTCTTGTGTGCCTTTGTTTGGCTTGTTTTGTTTTGTTTGTTATTTTCACTCTCTAGGCTTTGGCAGTGGAGAGTTGTTAGTGGCAGTTGCAGTTTGAGTGTCTTTCTATTTGTGAGGTTCTAGGCCGCCTGCGTGCGTGTCCTCTCATTTCTTTAATTCTGGGTTTAGTCTTGTATTTGTATTGGATATCAGTGTTCCTTTGAGATTTTATATATATGCTTCTATCGTTTTGAAAAAAAAAAAAGATGTACATCACGCCACGTATATAACACGTATGAAACTAAAGAAAGTTATAATGCCACGTCACTACCTAGTCAGACAACGCCAGCTTTTTTATCCAGGTGGGGTGATTAATATATCTTTTCCGACCAAATCGCCAACTACATGTTTCTTTTCCGCAAGGAACAACAAAATATCTATTTTGTTGACAACGCTCTACTTGGTGTATCATTTTTGAAATTTTACCAGCATTCACCATTATCATGTATTCATCTAATAACTTAATTTAAATAAGTTATTCATAATAAATATTTTTTTTAACATGTTTTTTGGATCTATGCTTAATGTTAGAATAAACTAATATGTATGGTTATGTTAGCATAAACTAATGCTGCTGCCTTAAAAAACATAGTAATGACATATGTAGAGTTCATGATATTAAATATATTTAAGGTATCAAGTGATTGGAATATGGCTGACCGTCGTTGATGCTATATATTTTTAAATATATAGTAAAAGAATATTAATATATTTCCAAACAGAATGAATTGAGTAAGTTAACTTATAATTATTATTTTCCATTCCTAAAATTTACCAAAAATAATTGAATATGAATTTAGTTATGTTAATGTATTTTCCATAATTATTTGGCATTCTTAACAAAAATAATTAACCTTACAATTACAATTACCCAACCAAATGTAGAAATGTTGCCAATTATTGTCATTGCATATCATTTATATTTAGCAATAAATTCCATCAACTCCCTATATATATATATATATATATATATATATAGATTTATATATACTTTTACGTATAAAAGTAAAAAAAGAAAAACATACATAATTTTTTTATGGAAGACATGTTTTTCCTTGTAACATATACTTAATATATACTAACATAAACACAAAATAGACCACCTGACGACTACTGTGTAAATTAAGGAATTAAATTAGTCAGTTATTATTTTTATTTCTCTCCCCTCAATCAAACCCACAAAAAGGGGGGATGGAGATTGAATGAATATGGTAATTTACTTTAGGCATTAATGTAGTTATTTATTACATATTAGATAGAAATGTGATTATTTATTTATGGATTGTATTTTTGCAATTTTTTCAAAATATGGTAGGATAGATTAAAATTTCCCAATTAAAAATATTTGCTCTGATTAACGGGGTGCATTTAACAAATGAATGAGCCCCAAAGAAATTATAAGAGAAATAGGCCTAAAATACTTGGGCCATGCTTTAAATTTAAGGGCCAAGGGAATATATAACTCAATTGGGCATGAAATTATCAACTAAAAGAGCTGGAAAAATAAATCTATTTGGGCCGAAAAATATAACGTGATAACAAGAATTTTCGATCGATTCGATTGATGGCGAATGACAAGTAGAATTACACACCTTATTATATTAATTAGACTACATCTAATTAAATAATAATAAATCTAAACAAAAAGTGTCGAGCATTACCGAATTTATACAAAATTAACAAAAAAATATCATAAGATAATTCATATAATCCGGAAAAATCATAATTTAAACAGGGCACTACAAAAGGAGAGGAGAAGAGATGGATGATGCATGTCGACAGATACAATGTGGCTAAAGGATATGGCCTCTGAATCGTCCTCGTGTTTCCAGAGGGCGAACAGATAGACTTTGCCATCAGAATGGGGTTCAAGGCCTCAAACAATGAAGCAGAATATGAGGCCTTGATAAAGGGAATACAACTCGCAATAGGTGGAGGAGCCATCGTGGGTAAGTGATTGGGAATTGTGAGATCAAG